>JAZHEH010001078.1:0-15188 GCA_036589455.1 Ateles fusciceps
CACTGGCACAGGGGGTCCTCCTTTGTGACATCTCAGGAGGGCAATGTTGAACTTCACTATGACCCGAGGAACAGATTGTGCTTCGCTCATACTCATTGGTGACACTGACTCGACTTGTGCCTGGCTCAGGGAAGTCAGGATGCGGCTCCTTTAAGTATTGGCTGTGGTGGAGTTGGTGGCAGAGAAACCTGCGGTGAAATCAGTGGGTTTGGGGAGGCCTGGGAAAAGGGCATGCATGAAACAAAGCCGCAATCAAACCCATAGGACTCCTGTCCTCTGGGCCTCTAAGAGTGAGTGGTCTTCTGCTTTGACTCCCAGCCAAACAGGAGATTCAGTGTGCCTGATGGAATCTCCGGGCTCCTCCTCCGATCCCATTTAGGATCCAACCTGGGTAAGGGGGAATGGGATTACAATGGAGAGAGGCAGGAAGGAACTCGCTGGGGCACAGAATGATCCCATAGGTCCCAAGGCCTGTTGCCCTAACTTGCCATGAAGCAGGCACCCCTGATGCAATCTACCTAGTACCCAGCATAACCCAATCCCTATGGCTCGCTACCTAGCATCCATGGCAGCCAAAAGATTCAGTGCTAGAAGGCACTTTCCCCAGGAGCAGAGGAGCCAGATGGCCCTCAAGAATGAGAGAAGAAGGGCAGGTGATTTGCAACACTGCCTTGTGAAGAGGGCAAAGGCCAGCCAGGCAGCCATCCAGTGGCACCTAGAGACTGAGAGAGTGTCCCTGTCCCACGTGGGGATGGAAGCCCAGAGATCCATGATCACCACACCTGTGCAATCATCCAGAAACAGGTTTGGAGGGGGAAGCAGACATGAAAAGCATCCCCACGAAGTTGTTTCCCCCTGCTGGACTGTGGAGTGTTCTTTGTTGAAGACACGTAGCCAGACCAAGAAGCCCCTAGGCTTCTAAGAAATGGGGCAGACAGAGAAAGACAGAAGACAGAGCCTATGCCAGAGTCCAGGCCAAATACAGCACAATGCCACCTCCACGGGTACCTTGAGTGGGGGAGTCCCAAACAGTTCACTTGGCCAGAAAGGTGAGCATTGGAGTGAGACATGCTTGCCACATGCCGTTCTTGGTGCCCTGTTCTGGTCCTGTATCGATCTGTGACTAGATTTCTCAATGAAGGTAAAGGCCAGAGAATTGTGAACCATCTTCTTTGATGTCTGTGGGCAGCCCTCCTGCAGGTGGACAGTGTGCTGTGGTGAGACTTTGATCCACGACTAGGGGGTGTGATTGTCTTAGTCCTAAGAAGGAGTCCGCTTAGGATAGGGAGGTGACTGAAACCCATGCTGGTCCGACGCAGCTCACTCCCCCACGTTGCCCAGGACTTCACAAAAGACAGCTGGAGCCACCATGGAAACGACTGCCGACCAATCATGCGACCCAGGCAGAGACGCAGGCAGAGGCTCAACAAAGGGAAGCCATCGTGCAAGATACCAGCCGCTGGTGCACAGGGCACAGGCATTCCAAAACACACACAAAACACACACACACACACCTGCACACACACAAAGATGCAGAGAGAGCAGAGAGAGAGAAAGAGATTGAGCAGGAAAGAAGAGAGAGAGAAACCAGAGAGAGACGTACAGGCTCACTCACAAAAACAACACCCCTTCCACGCACACAGACACACAGCAGTGGCAGAGTTTCACTCAACCCCAGGCAGTCCCTGAATCTGCAGGGTTCTGTTGTCCACCGCTAGGACCCTCGGGTGAGACAGCAGCCCAGGGGCACACAGAAAGAGCTGTCCTAGAGAAGACCAGGGTATGACATTTGGGGAGGCTCACCTGTACACCATCGGGGCAGGTCTGAGACCGGGATTCCTTGCTGCTCCCCCAGCCTCCCTCTCCCTGTGATTTCTTCCTCTTGGTCTACCTTCCGCGAATCCTGGCCACTGGAGACTATCCTCTGTGCAGACTACCATGTGGACGTCCTGGCGTGGAGGGGTCTGAGCCTCATTCTTGACACACTTCCACAGGGATTTCCTCCTTTGTGAAGTCTCTGCAGCCCATCACCTGGGCAACGGTGAACTTCACTATGACCCAAGGAGCAGTTGGTGCTTCACACATACACACTGGCGAGGCAGATCTATTTGCACCTGGCTTTGAGAAGTCAGGCTGCAGCCCCTTTAAGAAATGGCTGCAGTGGAGGTGGCAGCTGAGAAAGCTGTGGCGAAATCCGTGGGTTTGGGGAGGCCTGGGAAAAGGGTGTGTGAGAGACCAAGCCACGGTCAAACCCATAAGACTTGTGTCCTTAGGGACTCCAAAAGCGAGTGGACTTCTACTTTGACTGCCGGAGGAATAGGAGATTCAGGGCGCCTAATAGGATCTCCGGTCTCCTCCTCTGATCCCATTTAGGATCCAACCTGGGTAAGCAGTAATGGGATTACAATGGAGAGAGGTGGGAAGGAACTCCCTGGGGCACAGAAAGATCCCATAAGCCCCAAGGCGTGGTGCCCAAACTTGCCATCCAGCAGGTAACCCTGATGAAACCTCCCAGCACCCAGCGCAACCCAATCCCTTTGGCTCACTCCCTGGCATCTGTGGCAGAAAAGATTCAGTGCTTGAAGTCACTTTCCCCAGTAGCAGAGGAGCCAGATGGCCCTTAAGAATGAGACAGGAATGGCAGGTGAATTTCAACACTACCTTGTTGAGAGGGCAAAGGCCAGCCAGGCAGCCATCTATTGGCACATGGAGACTGAGAGAGCATCCTTGTCCCACAAGGGGATGGAAGCCCAGAGATCCACAATCATCATACCTGTTCAATCATCTAGAAAAATGTTTGGAGGGGGGAAACGGACAGGAAAAGCATCCCCATGAAGTTGTTTCCCCCTGCTTGACTGTGGAGTGTTGTTTGTTGAAGACACTGAGCCAGACCAAGAAGCCTCTAGGCTTCTCAGAAATGGGGCAGACAGAGAAAGAGGGAGGAGAGGGCCTAGTCCAGTGCCCATGCCAAATACAGCACAATGCCACCTCCACAGGCATCCTGGTGGGGGGGAAGTGCCAGTCTGTTGACTTGGCCAGGAAGTCCACAATTGGAGTGACAGAGATGCTTGCCACATCCCGTTCTAGGCCCCATGTTCTGGCCCTGTGCTGATCTGTGGCTAGATTTCTCAATGGGTGTAAAGGGAAGAGAAGTGAGAACCATATTCTTTGAGGCCGGTCGGCAGCACTCCTGCAGGTGGAGAGTGAGCTTTGGTGAGGCTTTTTTCCATGGCTGGGGACTGTGATTGACTTGGTCCTAAGAAAGAGGCTGGCAGGATGGGGAGGTGACTGAAACCCATGCTGGTCCGACACAGCTCCCTCCCCCACATTGCCCAGGCCTTCACAAAAGCCAACTGGAAGTGCCAGGGAACCATCTGACGACTGGCCATGCAATCCAAACAGAGATGCAGGGAGAGGCTCAGCAAAAGAGCGGCAGTAGTGCAACACCACCTTGTTGAGAGGGCAAAGGCCAATGAGGCAGCCATCGCTGGGCCACACAATGATCCCAGGGATCCCAAAGTGTGGTGCCCCACCCCACCACCTGGCAGATAAACCTGAGGCAACCTCCCCTGTAACCAGCAAAACCCAATCCATTTGGCTCACTCCCTGGCATCTGTGGCAGCCAAAAGATTCAGTGCTTGAAGGTACTTTACCCCAGGAGCAGAGGATCTGGATGGCCCTCAGGATGAGAGAGGAAGGGCAGGTGAATTGCCACACTACCATGTGTAGATGGCAAAGGCCTTTGAAAGATAGAAACCAGAGAGAGACATACAGGCACACACACACAAATAACACCCCTTCCACACACACAGACACACAGCAGTGACACAGTATCACTCACCTCCAGGCAGCCCCTGAAGCTGCAGCATTCTGTTGTCTAGGATTAGGGCACTTGGGTGAGAGAACAGCCTACCAGCACACAGGAAGAGGTGTCCTGGAAATGACCAGGGCACGATATTTGGAAAGATTCACCTGTACACCATCGGTGCAGGCCTGAGACTGGGATCCCTGCTTCTCCCCCAGTGCTCCCTCTGCCTGAGGTTTCTTCCTCCTGGCCCACCTTGGGCAAATCCTGGCCTCCGAAAAATATCCTGTGGACATCCTGGTGAGAAGGGTCCTGAGCCCCGTTCCTGACACACTGTATGTCTCTCTGGTTTCTCTCTCTCTCTTCTATCCTGCTTTCTGAGCCTGGAGCCAAGTGGGAGTCAGTACGCATGCGGGAAGTATGAGCGGCTCCTGGGGTCATAGTGACAGTCACCTTTGCCTCAGTGATGGGTTGCTGAGACATCACAAAGTAGGAGCACCCTTTTGCAGTGTGTCAGGAACGGGGCTCAGGCCTATCCTTGCAAGGACATAAACAGGACAGTCTCCAGACAGGATAGTCTCAGGAAGCCAGGATTCATCAAAGGTGGGCCAAGAGGAAGAAACCTCAGGGGGGAGGGAACGCAGGGGGAGCAGTATGGAATCCCAGTCTCAACCCTGCACCGACGGAGTACAGGTGAGCCTCCCCCAAGTGTCGTGCACTGGTCATCTCCAGGACACCTCTGCCTATTTTCCCATGGGCTGCTCTCTCACCCGAGGGTTCTAGTGGTGGACAACAGAACACTGCAGCTTCAGGGGCGGCATGGGGGTGAGTGATACTCTGCCACTGCTGTGCGTCTGTGTGTGTTGAAGGGGTGTTGTTTGTGTGTGTGTGCCTGTATGTCTCTCTCCAGTTTCTCTCTCTTCTTTCCCCCTCCCTCTCTTTCTCACTCTCTGAATCTGTGTGTGTGTGTGTGTGTGTGTGTGTGTGTGTGTGTGTGTGTTGTTGGGACTCGTGTGCCCTGAGGGCCGGAGGGCGGTTTCTTGTAAGACAGACCCAACTTTGCTGAGCCTCTACCCGCGTCTTTGCCTGGATCGCATGGCCGGTCGTCAGTCGTTTCCCCAGCCATCAGAGGTGGCGTTTGTGAAGGCCTGGGCAACATGGAGAGGAAGCTGCGTTCGACCAGCATGGGTTTCAGTCACCTCCCTATTCTGAGAGGCCTCTTTCTAAGGAACAAGATGATCACACCCCCCAGCATAGAGGCTTCTTGGTCTGGCTCAGTGTCTTCAACAAAGAACACTCCCCAGTCCAGCAGGGGGAAACTTGGTGTGGATGCGTTTCATGTCTGTTTCCCCCCTTCAATACTTTTTCTGGATGATTGGGCAGGTTCAATGATCATGGAGCTCTGGGCTTCTATCCCCATGTGGGACAGGGATGCTCTTTTGGTCTCCATGCCCCACTCGATGGGTGCCCTCTACACAAGACAGTGTTGCAATTCACCTGCCCTTCCTCTCTCATTCTTGAGGGCCATCCGTTTCCTCTGCTCCTGGAGAAAGTGCCTTAGAGCACTGAATTTTTGGCTGCAAGAGTTGCCAGGTAGAGAACCAAAGGGATTGGGTTTTGCTGGGTGTAGGGGAGGATGTGTCAGAGGTACCTGCTGGGTGGCAGGCTGGTGACACCACGCCTTCCGGCCCATTGGATCTTTCTGAGCCCCAGCGAGGGCATTGCCGCCTCTCTCCATTGTAATCCCATTCCTGCTTACCCAGGTGGGATCCAAAATGGTATCCAAGGAGGAGTCTGAGAAAGCCCATTGGGGGCCCTGAATCTCCTCTTCTGCTGGGAGCCAAAGCAGAAGATCGCTCACTCCTGGAGTCCCTGAGGACACGAGTCCTATGGGTTTGACCCTTGCTTGGTCTCTTGCACAACCATTTTGCAGGCCTTCCCAAACCCGCTGCTTTCACCACCACTTTCTCTGCCACCACCTCAGCTGCACACATTTCTTTAAAGGGCAGAAGCCTGACTTCACGGAGCCAGGCAGGAGTCGAGTCCTCCTCTCTGGCAGTGTGTCAGAAACAGGGCTCAAGGCACCTCCTCACCAGGATGTCCACAGTATAGCATCCAGAGGACAGATTCGCTGAACGTGGGCCAGGAGGAAGAACCCTCAAGCAGAGGGAGTGCCAGGGGAGCAGTAGGGAATCCCTGTCTCATGCCTGCACCAATGGTGTACAGGTGAGTCTTTCTAAATATGGTGCCCTAGTCATCTTCAGGACACCTCTGCCTGTGTGTCTCTGGGCAGTTCTCTCACTTGAGCCTCCTAGTGGTGGACAACGGAACACTGCAGCTTCAGGGGCTACCTGGGGGTGATTGATACTCTGCCACTGCTGTATGTCTGTGTGTGTGGAAGTGGAGTTGTTTGTGTGTGCACGCCTGTATGTCTCCCTCTGGTTTCTCTCTCTTTTTTCTTTCCCACTCCGTCTCTTTCTCACTCTCTGCATCTGTGTGTGTGCCTGTGTGTGTGTCTTTGTGTGTGTTGTGACGCCTGTGCCCTGTGCACCAGAGGGCAGGTTTTTGCACGACGGCCTCTCTTTTGCTGAGCCTCTCCCCCACGTCTCTGCCTGGGTCGCCTGGCCGGTAGTCAGTAGTTTCCCCAGCAGTTATAGGTAGCGTTTGTGAAGGCCTGGGGAACGTGGGGAGTGAGCTGCATCAGACCAGGATAGGTTTCAGTCACCTCCCTCCCTCAGCGGCTTCTTTCTCAGGACCAAGACAATCACACCCCCCAGCCACAGAAAAATGCCTCACCACAGCTCATTGTCCACCTGCAGGAGGGCTGCCCACTGACCTCAAAGAAGATGGTTCTCACTTCTGTCACCTTTGCACTCATTAAGAAATCTAGCTAAAGTTAAACACAGGGCCAGGCCACGTCACCAAGAACAGGATGTGGCAAGCTTCTCTCACTCCAACACTAGCCTTTCTGGCGAAGTCAACCGTTTGGCATTCCCCCAACCCCAATGCCCGTGGAGGTGGCATTGTGCTGTATTTGGCCTGGAATCTGCCTTGGCTCCATCCTCCGTCTTTTTCTGTAGAGGCTTCCTGGTCTGGCTCACTGTCTTCAACAAAGAACACTCCACAGTCCAGCAGGGGGAAACATGGTGGCAATGTGTTTCATGTCCGATTCCCCCTCCAAACCTGTTTCTGGGTGATTGGGAAGGTCAGATGATTGTGGAGCTCTGGGCTTCCATCCCCGTGTGGGACAGGGACACATTCTCTGTCTCCATGTTCCACAGGATGGCTGCCTAGCTGTCCTTTGCCCTTTCCACAAGGTGGTGTTGCAATTCACCTGCCCTTCCTCTCATTTTTGAGGGCCACCCGGCTCCTCTGCTCCTGGGGAAAGTGCCTTCAAGCACTAAATCTTTTGTCTGTCACCAATGCCAGGGAGTGAACCAAAGTGATTGGGATTCCCTGGGTGCAAGGGAGTTTGCGTTAGGAATACCTGCCAGATGCGGGGTGGGGCACCAAGCCTTGGGGCAAATGGGATCTTTCTGAGCCCCAGCGAGGGCCATGCTGCCGCTGTCCATTGTAATCCCATTCCCGCTTACCCAGGTGGGATCCAAAATGGGATCCGTGGACGAGACTTGAGAGCCCATCAGGCACCCTGAATCTCTTCTGTTGAGACCCAAAGCAGAAGACTGCTCGTTCATGGAGGCCCTGAGGACACAATTCCTATGGGTTTGACCCTGGCTTGGTCTCACATATGCCCCTTTCCCAGGCCTCCCCAAACCCGCTGCTTTTGCCCTTGCTTTCTCCACTACCACCTCCATGACAGCCATTTCTTAAAGAGACAACAATCTGACTTCTGGGAGCTAGGAGTGAGTTGAGTCCAGAGCACAAGCCACTCCTCAGGACACAGTGACATTCACCGATGCACCAGTGATGGGTTCCTGAGACTTCACAATGGAGGATCCCCCCTGTGACAGTGTGTCAAGAATGGTGTTCAGGCCCCTCCTAGCCAGGACATCCACAGGATATTCTCTGGAGACCAGGATTTGCAGTAGGTGGGACAGTACGAAGAAACCTCAGGGGGATTGAACACCAGGGGGAGCAGCTAGGAATCCCTGTCTCAGGTCTCTGCCGACTGTGTACAAGTGAGTATCCCCAGTTGTCATGCACTGGTCATCTCTGGAACACCTCTGCCTGTGTGCCTATGGTCTGTTCTCTCATTAAAAGGTCCTAGTGGTGGACAACAGAACCCCGCAGCCTCAGTGGCTGCCTGGGGGTGAGTGATACTCTGCCACTGCTGTGTGTCTGTGTGTGTGGAAGGGGTGTTGTTTGTGTGTGTGCACCTGTATGTCCCTCTCTGGTTTCTATCTCTCTTCTTTCCCACTCCTTCTCTTACTGACTCACTGTTTCTGTGTGTGTGTGTGTGTGTGTGTGTGTGTGTGTGTGTGTGTGTGTGTGTTGGGATGCATGTGCCCTGTGGGCTCGAGGGTGGTTATGTGCACGATGGCCTTTATTTTGCTGAGCCTCTCCCTGCGACTCTGCCTAGGTTGTGTGGCCGGTCATCAGTCGTTTCCCTGGCAGTTTCAGCTGGCATTTGTGAAGGCCTGAGCAACATGGGGAGGGATCTGCGTCAGACAGCATGGGTTTTGGTCACCTCCCCATCCAGAGCTGCCTCTTTCTTAGGACCCCTCACCCATGGACAAAAGCCTCCCCCACACCTCACTGTCCACCTGCAGGAGGGCTACCAACTGACCTCAAAGGAAATGGTTCTCAATTCTCTTGCCTTTGCCCTCATTGGGAAATTTAGCCACAGCTCGACAGAGGGCTGGAACAGGGCACCAAGAATGGGATGTAGCAAGCATCTCTCACTCCAACGCTCGCCTTTCTGGCCAAGGCAACCATTTGGAACTCCCCTAACCCAGATGCCCGTGGAGGTGGCATTATGCTGTATTTGGCCTGGAATTTGCCCTAGGCTCTGTCCTCCATCTTTCTCTTTAGAAGCTTCTTGGTCTGGCTCAGTGTCTTCATCAAAGAACACTCCACAGTCCAGCAGGGGGAATCTTGGTGGGGGATGGGTTTCATGCCTGTTTCTCACTCCAAATCTGTTTCTGGATGATTGGGTTGGTGCAATGATCATGGAGTTATGGGCTTCCATCCCCGTGTGGACAGGGACACTCTCTTGGTCTCCATGTCCCACTCAATGGCTACCTGGTTTGCCTTTTCCCTCCCCCACAAGGTGGTGTTGCAATTCACCTGCCCTTCCTCTCTCATTCTTGAGGGCCATCTGGCTCGTCTGCTCCTGGGGAAAGTGCCTTCAAGTAATGAATCTTTTGGCTGCTATGGATGCCAGGGAGTGAGACAAGGGATTCATTTTTGCTGGGTGCAGGGACGCTGCATCAAGGGTACCTGCTGTTGGCGGGGTGGGGACACCACGTCTTTGGGCCCATGGGATCTTTCAGAACCCCAACGAGTTCCTTCCTGCCTCTCTCCATTGTAATCCCATTCCCACTTATCAAAGTTGGATCCAAAATGGGATCCGAGGAGGAGGCTGGAGAGCACATCAGGCGCCCTGAATCTCCTCTTCCACTGGGAGCTGAAGTAGAAGATCACTTGCTCATGGAGGCCCTGAGTACACGAGTCCTATGTGTTTGACCCTGGCTTGGTCTCACGCATGGCCCTTTCCCAGGCATCCCCAAACCTGCCACTTTTGCTGCCTCTTTCTCTACTGCAACCTCCACAGCAGCTGTTTCTGAAACGGGCTGCAGCCTGAATTCCCGAGTCAAGCGGGAGTTGAGACTGCCTTACCAGCCTGCATGCATGAAGCAGGAACGCTCCTCTGTTCATAGTGACGTTCACCGTTGCCCTGCTGATGGGTTCCTGAGACGTCACAAAGGAGGAGCCCCCTGTGGCAGTGTGTCAGGAACGGGGCTCAGGACCCTCCTTGCCAGGATGTCCACAGGATAGTCTCCAGAGGCCAGGATTCACTGAAGGTGGGCCAGGAGGAATAAAACTCAGGTGGAGGGAGCACCCAGGGAGCACCACGGAATCTCAATCTCAGGCCTGCACTGACGGTGTACAGGTGAGTCTCCCCCACATGTCGTGCTTTGGTCATCTCCAGGAGACCTGTTTCTGTGTGCCCATGGGCTGCTCTCTCACCTGAGTGTACTAGTGTTAGACAACAGAACACTGTAGCTTCTGCGACTGCCTGGAGTGAGTGATACTCTGCAAACGCTGTGTGTCTGTATGTTTGGAAGAAGTGTTGTTTGCGTGTGCGCCTGTATGTCTCTCTTTGATTTCTCTCACTCTTCTTTCCCACTCCCACTTTCTTACTCTTTTCATCTGTTTGCGTGTATGTGTGTGTGTTACGACGTATGTGCCCTGTACACTGGAGAGAGGTTTATTACATGACGGCCTCTCTTTTGCTAAGCCTCTCTCCATGTCTCTGCTAGGTCACGTGGCTAGTTGTGAGTAATTTCCCTGGTGGTTCCAGCTGGCTTTTGTGAAGACCTGGGCAATGTGGGGAAGGAGCTGTGTCAGACGAGCATGGGTTTCAGTCACCTCCCATCCTCAGCTGCCTCTTTCATAGAACAAAGGTGATCACACATCGCAGCCATGGACAAAAGCCTCACCACAGCTCACTGTCCACCTGCAGGAGGGCTGCCCACAGACCTCAAAGAAGATGGTTCTCCATTCTCTCGCCTTTGCCTTCATTGAGAAATCTAGCTAGAGCTTGATACAGGGCTGGAACAGGTAGCCATGAACAGGATGTGGCAAGCATCTGTCACTCCAACGCTGGTCTTTCTGGCCAAGGCAACTGTTTGCCATTCCCCCCAACCTCGGATTTCTGTGGAGGTGACATTGTGCTGTACTTGGCCTGAACTCTGGCATAGGCTCTGTCCTCTGTCTTTCTCTCTCTGCCCCATTGCTTAGAAGACCAGAGTCTTCTTGGTCTGGCTCAGTGTCTTAATCAAAGAACACTCCACAGTCCATCAGGGGGAAACAACTTCGTGGGGATGATTTTCATATCCATATCTCCTCCAAACAGGTTTCTGGATGATAGGGCAGGTGCGATGAATCTGGAGCTCTGGGCTTCCATCCCCGTGTGAGACAGGGATGCTATCTGGGTCTCCATGTGTCACTGGATGGCTAACTTGCTGGCCTTTTCCCTTTCCACAAGGTGGTGTGGCAATTCACCTGCCCTTCCCCTCTCATTCTTCAGGGCCATCCCGCTCCTCTGGTCCTGGGGAAAGTGCCTTCAAGCCTGAATCTTTTGACTCTCACAGATGCCAAGGAGTGAGCCAAAAGGATTGGGTTTTCCTGGATGCAGGGGAGGTTAAGTATGGGTTGACTGCCAGGTGGCAGGGTGGGGCACTACGCCCTGGAGCCCATGGTTTCTTTCTCTTGCCTTTGCACTCCTCTGGATTTCAAAGCCAGTCTTTCTGATTTTCCTCATAGGCTGGGGTATCCTTGGAAATATATCTTTTTAGATTCTACACAGAATATTTCTACGTTGCTGAATACAAACATCAGTTAAACTCTGGAAGATGTATGCACACATTGCAAAGCAGCTTCACAAATAGCTTCCTTTTAGTATTTATTGTGAGATATTTGTCTTTTCAGCAAAGGTCTCCATTAATTCTGAAATGTCGCTTTCTAGATACTACACTAAGTGTTTTTCTAAACTGCTGAATCAGAACGTAAAATCAAATCTCTGAGTTGACCGGACACACAGCAAAGCAGTTTCAAATTTATCTTTCATATGGATTTCAAAGCCGGACTTTCTCGTTTATCCATAGGCCATGGATTCATTGGAAATATCTATTTTTAGTTTCTACATAAAGATAGTTTCTAAGCTGGTGAATAAAAACAGGAGTTAAACTCTGGTGGGTGAATGCAAAAATTGCAGAGCAGTTTCACAAATAGCTTCCTTTTAGTTTTTATTGTGAGATATTTGTCTATTCAACATAGGCCTCCATTCAGTCTGAAATGTCCCTTTCTTGATTCTACAAGAAATGTGTTTCTAAACTGCTGAAACAAAACATAGGTTCACCTTTCTGAATTGAACGTACACATCAAAGTAGTTTCAAAAATATCTTTCCTCTTGTATAAAAAGCCCGCCTTTCTGGTTTTCCCCATAGGCCAGAGTTTCGTTTGAAATACCTGTTTTTAGATTCTACACAGAGTGTTTCTAAGCTGCTGAATACAAATATAAGTTAAACTCTGGAAGGTGAATGCACACATTGCAAAGCAATTTCAAAAATACCTTCCTTTTAGTTTTTATTGTGAAATAGTTGTCTTTTCACCATAGGCCACGATTCAATCTGAAATGTCCCTTTCTTGATTCTACACGAAGTGTGTTTCTAAACTACCTGAAATAAAACATAGATTCAAGTCTCTGAATTGAACTGATGCACAGCAAAGCAGTTTCAAAGATACCTTTCTTTGGGTTTCAAAGCCAGTCTATCTGATTTTCACCATAGGCCGGTGTTTCGTTGGAAATATTTGTTTTTAGATTCTACATAAAGAGCATTTCTAAGCTGCTGAATACAAACATCAGTTAAAATCTGCAAGCTGAATGCACAGATGGCAAAGCAGATTCCCAAATATCTTCCTCATCGTTTTCATTGTGAGATATGTGACTTTTCACCATAGGCCTCCATTGAGTCTGAAATATCCCTTTCTAGATTCTACACAAAGTAAGTTTTGTAAAATGGTGAATCAAAACGTAGGTTCAGCTCTCTGAGTTGAATAGACACACAGCCAAGCAGTTTCAAAGATATCTTTCTTCCGGGTTTCAAAGCCACATTTTCTGGTTTTAACCATAGACTAGGGTTTCGTTGGAAATATCTGTTTTTTTAATTCAACACAAAGAGTGTTTCTAAGCTGCTGAATACAAACATCAGTTAAACTCTAGAAGATGAATGCACACATTGCAAAGCTGTTAGCCAAATAGCTTCCTTTTAGTTTTTATTGTGAGATATTTGTCTTTTCAACATAGTCCTCCATTCAGTCTGAAATATCAATTTCTAAATTCTAAGCAGTATGTGTTTCTAAACTGCTCAATCAAAACATAGAGTCAACTCCGTGAGTTGAATGGACAAAATAAAGGCAGTTTCAAATATATCTTTCCTATCGGTTACCATGCCAGTCTTTCAGGTTTTTCCCATAGGCCAAAGTTTCATTGAAAATATCATTTTTAGATTCTACACAAAGAGTCTTTCTAAGCTGCTGAATAAAAACATCAGTTAAACTCTGGAAGGTGAATGCACACTTTACAAAGCAGTTTCACAAGTAGCTTTCTTTTATTTTTTTTTACTGTGAGAGATTAGACTTTTCACCATAGGTATAAATTCAGTCTGAAATGTCCCTTTCTAGATTCTACAAGAAGTGTGTTTCTAAACTGCCAACTGAAAACATACTTTCAACTTTGTGAGTTGAAAGGACACACTGCAAAGCAGTTTCAAAGTTATCTTTCTTCTGGGTTTTAGAGTCAGTCTTTCTGCTTTTTCCGATAGGCTGGAGTTTTGTTGGAAATATCTGTTTTTAGATTCGACATACAGTGTTTCTAAGCTGCTGAATAAAAACATGAGTTAAAGTCTGTAAGGTGAATCCGCAAATTGCAAAGCAGTTTCCCAAGTAGCTTTCTTTGCGTTTTCATTGTGAGATATTTGTCTTCTCACAATAGTCCTTCATTCAGTTCGAAATGTTTCTTTCTAGGTTCTACAGGAAGTGTGCTTTGTAAACTGGTCAATAAAAACATAAGCTCAACTCTCTGAGTTCATCACAAAACAGCAAAACAGTTTCAAAGATGTCTATCTTCTGGGATTCAAAGCCAGTCTTTCTTTTTTAACCATAGGCTGAGGTTTCCTCGGAAATATCTATTTTTAGATTCCACACAAAGAGTGTTTCTAATGTGCTCAATACAACATCAGTTAAACACTAAAACGTGAATGCACACATTGCAAAGCAGTTTCACAAATACTTCCTGTTAGTTTTTATTGTGAGATATTTCTCTTTTCACCATAGTCTTCCATTGAGTCTGAAATGTCCCTTGTTAGATTCTACACGAAGTTTGTTTCTAATCTGCTGAATCAAAACATACGTTCAACTCTCTGAGTTGAAAGGACACACTGCAAAGCAGTTTCAAAGCTATCTTTCTTCTGGGTTTCAAAGCCAGTCTTACTAGTTTTTCCCATAGGCAGGGATTTCATTGGAAATACCTTTTTTTAGGTTCTACACAGAGAGTGTTTCTAAGTTGCTGAATGCAATCACCAATTAAACTCTGGAAGGTGAATGCACACATTCCAAAGCAGTTTCTCAAATAGCTTCCTTTTAGTTTTTATTGTGAGAAATTTGTATTTTCAGCATAGGCCTCCATTCAGTCTGAAATGTCCATTTCTAGATTCTAAACAGTGTGTTTCTAAACTGCTGAATTAAAACATAGGGTCAACTCTCTGAGTTGAACCGACACACAGAAAGCAGTTTCAAAGATATCTTTCCTGTGGGTTTCAAAGCCAGTCTTTCAGGTTTTTCCAACAAGCCAGAGCTTGGTTGGAAATATGTGCTCTTAGATTCTACACCAAGTGTTTCTAAGCTGCAGAATAAAAACATCAGTTAAATTCTGGATGGTGAATCCACCCATTACAAAGCAGTTTCACAAATAGCTTCCCTTTATTTTTTATTGTGAGATATTTGTCTTTTCACCATAGGTATAAATTGAGTCTAAAATGTCTCTTTCCAGATTCTGTAGGAAGTGTGTTTCTAAACTGCTCATTCAAAACATAGTGTTTAACTCTCTGAGTTGGATGAACACACTGCACAGTAGTTTCAAAGATATCTTTGTTTTGAGTTTCAAAGACAATCTTTCTGGTTTTTCCCATAGGTCGGCGTTTTGTTAGTAATATCAGTTTTTAGATTTAACACAAAGAGTGTTTCTAAGCTGCTGAATAAAATCATCAGTTAAACTCTGGTAGCAGTTTCGCAAATAGCTTCCTCTTAGTTTTTATTGTGAGATATTTGTGTTTTCAACATTAGCCTCCATTCAGTCTTAAATGTCCCTTTCTAAATTCTATGTGAAGTGTGGTTCTAAACTGCTGAATGAAAACATACGCTGAACTCTCTGAGATGAACGGACACACAGTACAGCAGTTTGATCGATATCATTCCTCTGCGATTCAAAGACAGTCATTCTGGTTTTTCCCATAGGCCAGGGTTTCATTGGAAATATCTGCTTTTAGATTCTGCACAAAGAGTGTTTCTAAGCTGCTGAATAAAAAAAAAATCAGTCAAACTGTGGAAAGTGAATGCACAAGTTTCAATGCAGTTTCACAATTAGTTTCCTTTTAGTTTTTATTGTTAGATTTTTTTTCTTTTCACCATCAGACTCCAT
>JAZHEH010001079.1:0-91092 GCA_036589455.1 Ateles fusciceps
CAGAAATGACTCTGCCTCCCTCCTACTTACACTCTTTCTAGTCCACCATTTTTCTGCCCATTCCAACCAATCATTGTAGGCATTTCAAGTTATTAAAAAATGAGATATAGAAATTATATTTTATGCATAGAATCGTATCCTATTTATCACTGTAAATGACATCTTAGTTCAGGTTCTCCAGAAGCATGGTTTGAGTTAAGGGCATTGTCCACACTAGTTACCGAGGATGTGTTCCAGGAGGCCTAGAGGGAGCAGGGCAGAGACAAGGACAAAATCAAGCAGATGTGGGTTTCGGAGGAAGTGAAATTCCGAGTGTCTGCAGCGAAATCACTGCAGTTGTACAAGGGTGATTTTCTAAAGGTTTCAGGTTCAATCGGTTAGGAGTTAAAAAACCAGGAAAAGCCCTGGTACCCTGACCAGGGAGGAGGAACTAGATGGAGCCAGACATCGTCTGCTCCAACCTGCCTAACAAAATGCATTCACTGAGCTTAACGGAAGAGTTAGCCAAGCAAAAACAAGAAGACAAGGATGAAGCTATTGAAAGAGCCATGAATTAGACTAACCTGCCTGCAATCTCCCCTCACACATTTGTGACATCAAGGTCAAGGTCAAGGTCACCCCTAACCTTTCTAGCAACCAATAAAGAAATAAATTTAGTATATCAATTAAGGATAATCGTAAATTAAAATATAGGCAAATATAGAAGAACTAAAACTTCTCTTAGTAGTAAGATTGAACAGGAAATTCATCAGACTGACTTCATGAGTATTACTCTGTGAAATACTATGAGCAATTTCATGTACAGCATACACTCTCTAAAGGCAGCAGCTTTTACTGTTACCTTCAGTTCGGGTGTATATTTTTATACTAATGCAGAATTCAGTAAAAAATTGTAAAACACACTTCTTTTTTTTTTTTTTTTTTTTTTTGAGACAGAGTTTCGCTTTTGTTACCCAGGCTGGAGTGCAATGGCATGATCTCGGCTCACCGCAACCTCCACCTCCTGGGTTCAAGGAATTCTCCTGCCTCAGCCTCCTGAGTAGCTGGGACTACAGGCACGTGCCACCATGCCCAGCTAATTTTTATATTTTTAGTAGAGACGGGGTTTCACCATGTTGACCAGGATGGTCTTGATCTCTTGACCTCGTGACCCACCCGCCTCGGCCTCCCAAAGTGCTGGGATTATAGGTGTGAGCCACCGCGCCCGGCAAACACACTTCTTAAGACTCATTTTTTTCTTATCGTGCTTATAATTCCTAAGCTGTTTTCCTAATTTGTCAGAAGAAGATCTATTGAACTATGATTCCTTCTTTGATACCAGAAATGGAGTTTCTCTTTCCTGGAAGGCTCTCCTTTCAGTGATGTGGGACTAATGGAAGAACCAAGATGACAAATTGGTGTGAAATACTGTCCCAGATTGCTCAAGGGCCTCTCTCTGTCTCTGTCTCTCTCTCTCTCTCTGTCTCTTTCTCTCCCTCATCTCTATCTCACTGCTTCTATACCTATTTAACTACACGTAATCATATCTCTATTTATCTGTCAATTTATATTAACCTCAGCTTCCACACAACACAGGATTGCAAAGACCTACCAGCTGTTGGGGAGTTTCCAGTTCCAACATGTTCTCAAATTACAGAAAATGAGGGTTCACATAGAGGCTTTCACCTGACCTCCCAGGACAGATCAGGAAGGCTGCATGAAGATGTGTGTGCCATGTGGCAGCAGGCCCTTGGACACGCTGGGCTAGATTAGGAGAACAGCATCCCAGCAGGGAATAGTTCTGAAACAAAGTCATATATGGCAGTTGAAGAAACATAAAATAATTACCCATACTCATATTTATAATCTCTGTAGGGGAATCTACAGAGCAAAAGTTAAACCAATTTATGCGAGTTAAAGAGACAATTTGTGAGGACAAACTTTAAAGAAACAAAGTGACCCAAAAAGAACAGAAACATCATGAGGAAAAATTACGTCCAACATGAGTTTCAACTAGATGCTGATTATAGTCCAAATTTTCATCCGTGTCTTTCGAGTCCTTTCAAACTCCCCAATATTATGGTTTTAGAAAACTATATTTACAAGAGTTTGTTTTTGAGAACAAAAGGAAGTGACTTTACAATCTGTGAGGACCTGAAAAAGTTAATTAAATTCTCCAACCCAGTAAAGTTATCTATAATATTTGGATAGAACTTTCGTCTTGATTTCAAATTTCTGATATTGAAGTAAGATGCTCTGCACAGTTTACAAAAAATAGGCACGACACATGGTAGGTAAGCAATAAATGGGAATCTTTCTTCCTCTCAGCCAAAGTTTCAGAATTTGTGCCAAGATCCATTTGGATAATGAATTCAAAGTATGCCGGCTTGGTGGCTCACGTCTATAATCCCAGCACTTTGGGAGGTTGAGGCGGGTGGATCACGAGGTCAAGTGATCAAGACCATCCTGGTCAACATGGTGAAACCTCGTCTCTACTAAAAATACAAAAATTAGCTGGGCATAGTGACACGTGCCTGTAGTCCTCCCTACTAGGGAGGCTGAGGTGGGAGAATTGCTTGAACCCAGGAGGCAGAGGTTGCAGTGAGCTGAGATCGTACCATTGCACTCCAGCCCAGGTAACAAGAGTGAAACTCCATCTCAAAAAAAAAAAAAAAAGAGAGAAAAAAAAAAAGAAAAAGAAAAAAGGAAATATGATAATACTATGAAAATTATAGTTTCCTACATAAGACTTCCTGATTTCTTAAAAAGTCACCAAACAAAAGTCAAAATCTTGGATTCTGTTCCTCTCCCTGCCCATTGCATATGTAGTACAATTATCGTCTCTGTAACTCCATTCCCTCATTTCATAACACTGAAAACCCTCCCACTGACCTCATATGGTTACTGTGAAAATCAAAGAATAAAAATGTACACTATCAGCTATAGAATAATATAAAAACAGTAGGTGATGATATCAATGTCATGTTGTTATAGACGTAAAAGTATAAGTGTGGTACAAAGCTGAAACACTAGACCCAGAGCAGAATATTGTATTTCTTTTCTTGAATAGTTTCCTTATTTCAATTGGTGGAAAAAAATTCTGTGGATAAAAGTATAGCATGGGAATAATTTTCAGATTTGAGTGTTTTTGGTAATTATCACCTGTGGAGTCACCTTCAGGGCCCTTACACTCCACACCTGGGTCATAGACAGCAAAGCCTCTTGGTGTTAACAGTGTTCTTGAGTGAGGATGGAGAACAGCAGCCCTCACAGGGCATGGCAATAAATCTCTAACCACACACAATTCTTACCCAACATTTCCTACTCTTCTCGAGAGCATTCATTAAAAAAAAAAAAACTCCCAACGCTGCATGCATTATGTAGAATACGGTAATTCAAGAGGCTCCCAAGACTTCGTAGGGTGAACTCACATAAAGCTTCAATAATAATAAGGAGTATAGTATGGTTAGAGGAAAATCCTCAGGCACTGTGTGTCTAAAAGCACTACAAGCACTCCCCTACTGCAGGGTCCTTTCTCAGTGCCACAGAATGCACATTGGGGTGACCACCTCCTCTGCTTCCTGGGTGTTCCTTGTCTTAGCACTGGAAGTTCCATGTTCTAGAAATCTCTTGAGTCCAGGTAACCCAGGATGGTTGTTCACGCCAGACGAGCTTTGTCTCCAGCTTAGGAACCATCAAGGTAGATGTGATGAACTGTGGTTTCAGGGAATTCCAGGCAAAATTTCCTGTAAGATCTGCATTCCACTGGGTTTTGCAGCAGGGTCAGTCTGGGAAACCTGGTGCATCCAGGGATAAACCACCCACCAATGGAAGTATTTGCAAAAAAAAAAAAAAAAAAAATAGAGAGATGGTAAGCTTGGGTGTCTCCAGGGAAGTTTCAAACTTCAAACAGCATATTATAGTTCACTAGTGAGATCGTCTCATTCCTATTTTGGACAAGGGTCAGATTAGATATCCAGGCATCCCAGAAAAAAAGCATAGAGCTACCCTGTCCAGCTATAAGACTATCTTATCTTTTGTACTATTAAATTCTTCTCTTCGGTATCTAAAAAATTTGGAGTTGTAGAGAGACTAGCATAATCAGCCAGTGGTGGGCAAGACTCTAACTTAGAATCCCCCAGATGCCTCCTCCTGGTGTTCATCACCATAATGGCCTCCCCTTGAATGTGGGCAGAGCAAGTGAGCATGATGGAATTTCACTCCTGTGGTCGGGTTGCTAACTTTGAATTCATCAAAAGGAGATTTTTCTGGTTGGGCCTGACTTTATTAGGGAGTCATTTTAACACATGTGAAAGGACAGAAAGCTGCTCTCCTACTGACCTTAGAAGAAGGCTAGCTGCCAGGCTGTGAGAGGAGGAGCCATGCCACAGAGACTTTCCAGCAGCCTCTAAAAGTGAAAGCAGTCCCTGGAAGATGAAGAGGCCAGCATTTGGCATCTACACTCTGAAATCTGAAAGACGCCATCAACTTGCAGAGATAAATCTCGTTACTCTTTAAAACCAAGACAGTCAGTCTTGGTGCTCAAAAGTCAGTTCTTTAATGAATAAGAAGTAGACGAACTGCTGGAAATGAATTTCAATAGATCAGTTAGTGGATTATAGAAAAGATTGTGGGTAATGCAACACTCTGAAAAGGTCATGATCTCTAAGCCTCATCTAGAGACATCATAGGCACACGAAGAGGCTTAAAATTACATTGACAGCATCGTTTACCTATTGCTAACGACCAAATGGAATTTCACTTCTTTTGTTATTACAGCTATTTTCTAAGTGAATGGACATGTACTTTGGTAAATGGGTTTAACCTTTCACAGATAGAAAAATAAGAGGATTTTCATTTAATCTCTCTTCTAAAAAGCTAATGCTGAAATGAAACTCCTCCAGCCATTGTATTTTTGAGCAATGCATTATGTAACTTTATAATACTTAAAATTTTAGTCATATGTATACAAAAGAAATCATTAGCATGCCTAATATCCCAAAAATGATACAGGTCAAAGTTATTATTGTGTACCTGGCAATGACATATATTTCTCTGACAGAGTCTTTATTTCTTTGCCTATTACAGTTGAAACTGTCAAGTATTTAATTTTCCATGCTAAATTTAATCAAGAACGTGACTATTGTAGGCATACATATTTAACATCACTATCTAAAATGGCATAGAATCAAACTCCAGTCTTGTTAAAAATTCACAAAAAAATAGAACTGTCTAATACTACTTGAGATCTTAGTTCAAATAATCAGAGAATGGAGGGGAAGGTAAGAATGTAATAAATATATATATTCTACCTTCTTTCTGTTTTGAGAGGAACAACCCCTGTTGTATCCTTTTCATTTCCATTATTGCAAGAATTCTCCTGAATTTTTCTTCCTCCTTCACCACTCTCCTCATTCGTCTCTTCTTCTTTCTAAGCCAGTTCAACTCCTGATGCTTTCCATCATATATCATCTCCCCTCTCTTTGACTCTAATTCTTGTACTTCTTTTAACATAAAATAAAGTTAACCATCACCTTATTTTTATTTATGTACAAGTCTCTCTTACGTAGTCTGTGGGGAAAATTATAATAGAACTTCACCTAACAAAGCTATTCCACGCAGCCTTTCATCCCATCTGCCTCCTTCACCTGCAAGAAAGCCCAGTGCTTCATGTCTAACGAGACAACAGCATCATCCTATCTGAATAAAATCAGATTTCAAACAATAATAGTGAAAACAAGGTGACTGGGTCTATTACAACTTGATGCTTTGCAGTATTGTCAATCAATTTTTCAGCACTAGTAAGACCACCTATCTTTAGCTGGCTCTATTTTTCCACCCCAGGCATGCACTGCTGCACATCCTTATATAGAAGGCTATCATCGCAGAGGTAATGACTACCAAGGTCACTGGACCTGCCACACCTTGCAGTATGGTCTCCAGCTTATGCGAAAAAGGTGTGCATCCCAGAGCTGAAGAAATGGGGTCGCATTCAGTGAGATGAAGCCATTTTGAAAAGGTTATTCACATAATCTTTACAAAAAACCCAACTTCTGTCTTTTCCATTGGACTCATGTTTTATGATTTTTTAAATATTGTCTATTTTGCTTTTGGTGGAAGGATTGGAATCTGTTTAATTTTTTATTAAGAGTAGGGAAGTAGAAGGTAAAACAGTTGTTTAAAGTGTATCATTATAAACTTTTAACAAGTTTGAAAAATATTATGTTATCTACGTTCATGATTATTTCAACATAGGATCTTCTATCTTCTGTTTTAAAACACAGGGAATCTATCATGTTCACTTCTTCTGCCTACTTTTGCCTTTTGTCCTCGTTTTCAATTGTATTTAGTTGACATTATGATTCTGAGCATTCTCATTTCACTTCCTCCTCATTTTTTGTTGCTATTCCAAAACATCGTGTAGTCAGGTTCATCAGCTCCACAGTACGGGATTTTCAGCCAGACTCCTTCTTCCACAATTTGATTGACAGAACTTTCTGTTCTCTGCATTGCCTTCGATGTTGATTTTATTTTATCTGTAATTTTGCTTGGGGCATAGTCTGTTTTCTGTAGTATTTTTTCCCCCTTGGTTAAATATATATTACTCCTTCTTTGATTTTGTGAACAAGAATATCAAAATGTTATTTTTATTTTTATGTCAACAAACTGTCTGAAATGAAAAAAATCTTATTTTGGGTGTTCAAGGATAACCCCACATTACTCTCAGCAATTAATATAGAAACTGTAAATTAATTTCCTTTACACCTTAAGTAAGAATTAAAATACTTAGAGAAGACTCTTGTACTGCCATGCACTGATTTTGATAATGGGTGTTGAAGCACTGAGTTCAAAAGAACTGGGGGTTATGGACAGAAAGGTGATAGCAAGAGGAGACTCTTTATGAGAGTAGACATCTTAAACAATAGGGAAGGCAATGATGCTCAGCTTCCTAAAACAAATGTCCCCAAAGACTATCTGATTAAATCTCAGCCTATCCCCTAACACAGTACCAAAAACATAATTGGCACTTAAAGCATGTCTGCCAGGAAATTAGGTAAATGCATGAACTAATATATTAAAAGTAATATTTTTATAAAAATGGGACCGGGCGTGGTGGCTCACGCCTGTAATCCCAGCACTTTGGGAGGCTGAGACGGGTGGAGAAATGAGGGAGAAGGTGCCTGTGATCACCATCATCCCAAACCCTGGGGGTCATGCCGGAGGTTGGGATTTGAGCACCCTGGTGGCCTCCCCTGGGTGGGCTGGGCGGTGGTGGGGAGGGCTCATTCTGATCCAGACAGTAGGGCTGCGCTGACGGGAGAGAACCCAGCAACAACAACCACCCAGTGGTCACCGTGCACCAGTCATCAAAACAATGTCAAGAAATATTCCCTCCGAACAGGGCAAACCATATCTCCAAACCCTGACCCAGAGCTTCCCTGGCTGCAGTTGAGACAGGATGTGTCAAGATAAAAATTCTAAAACAGGAGACAGTTGTCCCAGAGATTCTTTGCATAGTGCAATTCTTTCCCACACTACTGGGGGCCCAGGCCCTCATAGCCTTAAACTTCCTAGATGCATCCATGCTGAGTTCCACATTCATAATACACATTATAATCACTTTTCAGTAGAACACATGGGCCTTAAGCTCACCTAGATAATTAACTGATTATCCTAATAAAAAATACTATTTTATAACAGCTCACTGTTCTATAGAAATCAAATGATGTGATTTCAAATGTCATGTTTTGAATATTTGAGTTTCAATTCCCTCATTAACCACCATAAGTAAACTGATTCATTACAGGTATTAATTCAGTTTTTTCTGTGGCTGTTAGATTATCAATTCCACAAGCATAAAGTGTCATTATGGAACTTATTATCAGTATAAAATGTCTGCAAAGATTACAGAGATTTGGCTTGATAAGAGCAAAATAAGTCAAGACTGATGGAGAATAATTACTTCAAATGGTTAAATTAAACAGTTGGTCTTTTCAGCTGGAAATAAAGCCCTATTATCAGTCCTGGACTATCTTTTGAAGAAGATGGGTTCCATTTCAAGTGCTTTCTCAGAGTTTGGGGCTGGGACCCACCTTCTCCACGCCATTATCCTTTCCAGGTAACTTCTGTCATTTGCTGGCTTCAAGGAAGCAGCATGCTCAGAGCCTTTCAGATGTCTTTGAAATCAAGGGTAAGGCTCTCTGATTTATTTCCCTCTTTTCCCTTTAAATAGGACTCAAGTGCTGCAGGAATTAAACAGTGCATGATTTTGCCTGGCGAATTTTAGGATATGTGAAATTAGTCTTACAAAGCATGGCTTCGGTGTGTGTAACTGTTGTACTTTCGCTGCAACTTTAAGCACATCAGAATGAAAATGAATTGCTGATGACAAAGCGATTACTCCGCTCTTGTAGTTCAAGTTAAGCTGAAATAAAAGTACTTCTGTTGCAATGAAATAAATAAATGACTTGGTTACATATACAGAGAAGATCCGGGTGGAAACCGCTTTCATATTTTTATTTTTACATGCATGAATTCAGTTTTCTTTTTAGGGTTCCAAGAAGATAAGGACTAGAAGAGGAAACGATTGCTTGCTGAATCCCACTATTTTCCAGGCTCAGCATCAAGTGGGCCTTCTCACTGATCCCTGAACAGAGACACAGGTCTTCTCTAAGGTTCACACAGCTTTTCTTAAGTGGTTGAGTTGATATCAGATATCTCTGAACCACGTGTTCTGTCTTTGTTTGTTTTGTACTGCTGTAACAGAATACCACAAACTGCATAATTTATGAATAAAATAAATTTACCTTGTATGGTTTTGGAGGCCAGGAGGTCCAATAGCAAGGTGCCGGCATCTGGCGAGGCCTTCTTGCTGTATCATCCCGTAGCAGAAGGTGAAGGGGTAAGAGACAGCAAGAGAGCAGGAGGGCTGAACTCCCTTTCATAACAAACCCATTGTCTCAAGAACAAACCCACTTCTGCTATAACAACATTATTCCTTTCATGAGGGCAGAACCCTCATGATCTAATCACCTCTTAAAGATCCCACCTCTCAACAACGTTGCTTCGGGGATTAAGTTTCCAACACATAAACTTTGGGGGACACAAGTGAACCATGGCATGTCTAAAGATGATACCGTACCATCAAGAAGTAAGAATGTTTTAGGTATCCAGAAAGCCAATCCAAACATCTCCTTCATCTTAATAAAGTTGCAGAGGTCTGGTTGTTCAGTGTTCTCAGAAGAAGGACTTACATGCTCAGCCTTTTTTCTAGAACAGATTGAGCTACTCTGCAAATCTCAGTAAAGCCTACACTAGAGAAATGTCTACCCAGTTTTAGCACTGATGCTTCAATTATATTTTTCCATATGATCCTCTGCAGCAGAAGTTAAGGTGACAGTGTTCATCCTCTGAAATCTGTGTAAGACATTGTTGGCTTGCAGTTACTGAAAGGAAAACAATGGCGGCTCAGACAATAGAACTGGAGTATACACACTCTAGCAACCCCGGCTCAGAGACAATGTAGACTCTGAGTCTGTGTGCATGAATCCTGTGAAGACCTGAGCTATTCACTTAGCAGCCACAGAGAACACCACTATGAATAGGACACTAGTCCTCAAGGGTGAGGACTCTTAGTGCATAAACTGGCCATATTCATTTTGGGGCTTAGACAAGCCTCTCCTGATGAGCCCTGGAGAAGCTTAAAATTACGTCTGGCCTTTAGAGAATACCTGGTTGTCTGAGAAGACATTGAAAAATGTCTAACATAGATAAATGAAACAGTCTGTATTATTAGGGACCCTGAGCCTATGGGTCCTGACTCTGGCCCTGACTCCCCCATGCAGTAAGAGTCATATGAGGGCTGGATTACTGAATCCATTAACTATAAGTGATCACTAATTAGTCTCCTCCAAAGCAGACCATGGAAAGTCTTACCCAGGCACAGCTATTTATATAATGGTCAGTATACACCAGGCTTCATTTGCATTGGAATGATAAACGTGACCCGTATACATAACTACTTCAATCTCACCCTTCAACTCTCACTACCGTTGACTGCAGGTTTTCCCCAGAATCTCATTTCCAGATATAACTAAACATTTCCAGAATAATTATATAGGCTACAAGAATATCCCCTAGAACCTAAACTTTACTTCTCCCCTAAACTTTACAAGCTGGGGGAGAAGCTTTGAGTCACATAAAACAGGGCGATGTCCACATCTCCGGCTCTTCCTGCTTCCTTTCTCCTCACAGATGACCCGTTGCTGCCCACATCACTGTCAGCCTCCCCCAGAGGGGCAACTGTGCTGCCGGCAGATTCATGTATGCTGTCCTCTTCACGGGACTTACTGCAATGGGACCTGCTGTCCCTCCTGGCCCACTCTTTTTGGTGGGAGGCAGGCTCACTGTCATGCTTCTGAGCCCCTAGTGACATGGTTCTTATCTTTATATCACAGCTTCTCCCCCAGGATGCTGCATCAGGGGTTGCAAGTTGGGGTTGGGGGGGGTAAGAATGCCCTCAAGTGGAGTGCAGACCCTCGCTCCAGACACATCCAGGTGTGCTGCACTGGAGTCATCCTGTATGTGTGGCAATTCTTTTTTCCTTTTCTTTTTGAGATGGAGTTTCACTCTTGTCACCTAGGCTGGAGTGCAGTGGCAAAATCTTGGCTCACTGCAACCTCCTCCTCTCAGTTCAAGCGATTCTCCTGCCTCAGCCTCTCGGGTGGCTGGGATTACAGGTGCACACCACCGTGCCCGGCTAATTTTGTATATTTAGTAGAGATGGGGTTTTGCCATGTTGGTGAGGCTGGTCTCAAACTCCTGACCTCAGGTGATTCTCCCCACTTGGCCTCCCAAAGTAATGGGATAACATGTGTGAGCCACCACACCCGCCGATTCTCTTCAAATCCCAGTGATATCCCTCTTATGTCCAGTGTCCTTCAGAGCCTTCAAGTCAGTTGTGCAAGTAACAGCCATGGAGATGCTGCCACAGATGATGAGGACAAAAGGTTTGCCAGGCACACAAGGTCCCTGCTTCACTCTAATGGAGGGAGGTAGAGATATGTGTGTAAACGTAACAGTAGACAATGTAACTTTTAAAATCATTTTCCCAAACACAAATTATTGTAAGAAGAAGGACTAGTGAACATTTGGAAAGAGGGTGGAAGGTTCATCTGAGGAGAAGTCCTAGAAGTTTGAAATCAAATGCTACATGAAGAGATGGGGCAAAAGCAGAAGAACAGCAGGTGCAAAGACCGAGAGAGAAATGAGATTTGTGCAACTGAGGACAAGAGACGGGCAGGGAGGCTGAGTCCAAGGCACAGGGACAAAGTCACAGGAAAAGGAGAGATGGGTGGGCAGGGCCCTGCAGGTGTGATGAGACGTGCAGATTTCCTTCTCATTGCAAAGGACTCTGGAGGATTTAAGCCTGATTGCAGCTTGATCTGATTTTCCTTTTAAAACATCACTCTGACTTCTAAGCAGAGAATAGACTGAAGGAAGCCAGGAAAACCAGTTTTAGTTAGGAAAATGGTGCATTTGAGGATGACGGTGGCCTGGTCCATGACCTCCTCCTCAACATCTGTGAGTTTTGAAGTGAGACAAAGTGGACACACTCAACCCATGCCGTCCCTTTTCACCTTGCTTTCTCCTGTTCCTGACAAGGGTGATGCATTCACATTTTCAACACCATGGCCCTCATGGTCAAACTCCGTCCATACGTCTCAGCTCTCTGGATAAGAGTGTTCACACCAACCACATTGCACAAGCTCTGGAAGAGCAAACCTCAGTGTCTTGGATTACCATAGTGTGACCTAGAATAATGGGGACAGCGTGTCTCCTTGGCACTGTGCTACATCCATCTTGTGCAAGGTTACAGCCACAGAAAGGTGGCTCTGGGCCTTCTGCAGCACAAGGCCCAGGTCTAATGACAGTGCCAACCCAAACAAGGACAGCAGCAATTAAAGTGGGCATTTACTGTCACGTGTATTTTGCTATTGAGCCATCCACTGTGCTGAAGGCCTGAATACCCATTAGATAGGTACATCTCTGAATACCAGTTGAAGAGAGGGTCCAATGCTCCTCAAAGAGATTCTCCATTCCAGAAAAACTGAAGGATATGCATAGATACCTGTGTTAAGTACAATTAAATGTTTCATGACATTAAAATCTTCTCTTGGTTTTTTTCTTAGTTAAGATAATTTTTTCTTGGTTAAGATAATTGCCTTTCTGGAGTTTACACTCTAACAAAATCTTTCATATTATCAGCCAAATATGACAAAAACATATTCTCCATGAATTTATTTAGCAAGCATTGGACATAAATATTGTCATCTCTATTTTACAGATGAAGTAAGTGATGATTTAAAAAGGTTAAGCAACTGAAGAATGTAGCATGCAAGTCTAGACCTACAAGTTGCACGGTTCTACCTTTATAGGCTTTGGAGGACTCCGAAGAGCTTACAAATCCAACAGCTCATCTCATCTAACTCTTCCCCATATTCCAAACCGGAACCCAAACACTGAAAGAATAACGTCAAATCTGGAAGTAAAGACTCTTGCTCTCCCTCCCCGTTCTTACCGTGCAGCTTAACAACTGCTCAGTTCCTCTCTGGCTTCACACACACACACACACACACACACACACACACACCCCATGGCTACAGAGCGTGGCATCTTTGTAATTTATTTTCTTTATGTGGGAACTGAGTACTGTTATATTTTGCCATTTCAAGAAGGATATATAAAGATATGCTCTGCATCCCATTGTGGCTGGATTGAGGGCAAGGTGAGAAATAGAGGTTAAAGTATGTGAGTTGCTGGAGGAAAAGCATATTTTTACGTTCCCTTTTTGTACTTGGCAAGTAGATGGTTGGAACCTTCTATGAGTGCCAGGAAGAAACAGCTGGCAAATCAAAACATACTGCAAGTGGTTAGAAGTGCTTACAAGCATTTGGAAGAAACAACACTTTTGAAAGGGGGAAAAGTTCCAGCCATACTTAACATGCAGAGATGAGCTTGAAGCAGGAAGCTGGAATGCTGCAGAAACTGTGAGCAGAGGCAGGATCCAGCATGGATTGCCAGCCGTCCTCAAAAGGTGCCTGCCTGGATAGAATGCAGTGGCAATAATGCACCTGAAAGGAAAGGTAATTCAGAGGAAGTGAGGAAGAGAGCGAGAGAGGGAGAGAGACCAAGAGGACAGGGAGGGACAAACAGGAGATTGGGAGGAAAAGAGCAGAGCCAGAGAATCAGGGTGATGAGTGGGAAGAACACAGGAGAGACGACTGAGGATGCCTCCCCCACTGGAGGGGTCAGTTCATCTCTGAATCCCGGAGTTCTCATTTCCATATTCCTTCGACGTGACTCTCCCTTTGAGCATTTAAAGCCAAACACTTGGTCCCCAGCACCTCCTGTTTTTATTCACAGAAAAAGAAAGCGATGCAGACAAGCAGGACAGAATGCAGGGATCCTCGAAGCTCTTTCTGAATGGGCTGACTCCCAATCTGAAGCTGGGAGCAAACACGTGAAACACTTCCCAGGCCCACTCAGACCCACACAGGTTCATGGGCAGGTACCCAGAATGGCGAGATCCTCCCACAATTCACAAGTGAGGAGTTCAAATTACTACAGAAATGTGAATCGTGACTAGCATCAGATATGCTTGGAATCCTTGTACCAGGCTGTCTGTGTGTGAAAATGGGCTGGTCACTTACACTCTGGGAGCCTTGGTTGCCTTCTTTGGAATATGTGGGTAACAACACCCACCTCATAGTTCGACATGAGAATGAAGTGAGACAAAACACTCAAATGATCAGAAAAAATGTTCTGCACACTTGGGGATGTTCCATTAATTTCAAAGAATATTTCTCGGATGACTTCAGAAAATAGTCATGGGCCATGACAGTGATAAACCTATAACAGATAATCACTACTCCACATTATTCTATGATTGACAGTAGCCATATATGGTCATTAGTATTTCCATTCACTTTTTGCTATTTTTATATGAAGAAATGTTTCCTTTTCTCCAGTATATCTGGGAGTCATGAGGATTATGGATTTCAAAAAGGGTAGGTCAAACATCTAAAATGTTTATGTCAGAGACTCTAAAAAATAGCATTACTACTTTGAATATTTTGATGAAATTTGGTGAAGGCAGATAAAGTAATTCAAATATTTACTCCATAATCAGAAACTATTCAACAGCCTATGTACAGAAACAGTGTGAAATAACCAGCAAACATACCAGATGACTTGGGTTCCATATAACTGTCCAGTAAACTTGAGAAATATATTTACACTTTTGGTGCCTGAATATGCTCATTTACAAAATACGCATTATGTGGACCTAAGATCTCTTCTAACTTAGGAAATTCCTTGCTATGTGTGGGATCTGAGGTTTCTTTGCTGATTAGATCCCAGACAAATTTATAAAGGAAAATTTGCTGTGTTTCCCAGCCTTGCTAGATTTCTTCCTTGACCCCTTCTCACATCCAACCTCATCCAGGCTGCCTTCTGAAGACCTAAGCTTTCCCAGCATGGCACCCTCCAGAATTCTCTCTAGTCAAATTGGAGAAGGTCCTAAACTGAACCTTCCTCTGATTACATTAACTTTATCTGGACTCTTTCCCATTTGTTAAGTTTTCATTAAATAAGTCCTCTTAAGGTTGTAGACAAGACAGAGATGAGAATCAAGATGTGAGTGTTGAAGGGAAGAACCACTGGAAGGCAGATCTGAACTGACCTGCTGTCCACCAAGTGCAGGTCCAGCCCAGAGGCCTGGGAGATCATTGGCTGGCGCCATTCCTCCCAACATTTTAGCACTTCTGTAGTTCGAAGGACAACTTTTTGGAAGTAGAAATCATTGGAGGAAAAGTCTCTATATTGTAAAGACCCAACATCTAAATCTAATTATCATGAAAATTAATATATTTGATTTTCAGCCATCTGGCTCAAATTTTTTTCTCTCTACATCCCACCCCCCTCAGAAAAAAATTTTTAATAGTTAGAAAGCTTCTTTATATCAAATTGGAACTTATCTCCCTCCATTTTTAAACTTTTGATCCTAGATCTACCCACTGGAGCAGCTCTCTCTAACTGTTCTCTGCTTCAACACATATCATGTGTGCAACAGACTCTTCTGGGATTAAAACTGCCATGACTATTAATGATGTATCAAAAATGCTGCATGTCTGAATTGCTATACTAAAAGATCCTGATACTAAAACATCAGAGGGGGATGTACACACAGTTCCTAGCGCAATAGCTTGTTTTACTCTTTAAGAAAACATATTCATGCATTCTTCCATCTGCCTCTTCATTAACATACATTTATTTATTGCCTCCTATGGGCAAGGACCATGCTGCTGCCAAGGATCATCAGTGGTCAAAGCAAGCAAACAACCAACAAGGAAACTCTTGTCCTCGGGAAAAAAAAAAAGTGATGCTTTAAATATAGTATTGATTCTTCTCTACTTTGTAAAATACCTCTACAGTCTGTGCAAACAAATCTCTGAACTGTGGTTAGGGAGTGCTCTGGAAGGATTTATGAAACAATGTTCACCTCTTTTTCTGTCTCATATTGTTTCAGATGGTGAAAACTTCTATCATGTTCCCCTTTGCCTTCTCAGACTTTCTACATTTATTTCTCCTTGACCTGCCTTCAAAATCTTTCACCTTATTTGTTGTTCATCTTTCAGCCAGCGTTTTCATCAGAACAAAAAATGAAGTTCGTATGTGGTGAAAGATTTGAAGAAATACAAAAATCAGGAGTTTGAAATTCTTCAGAAACTGAAGAAAAGAGCCAAGAATGAGAGTGGGAGAAGAGAAAGGACAGTGGATTGAGTGGAGTGAGTTAAATAAGGGTGGAAAAGAGTTTTGCTATGGGCCAGTTCCCACCACATATTCAGCTGTGACATCATCCAGCCCTGGAGAGCTCTGAGACTGTGGTCTCATGAGTTAAAATTTCCAAAATGGGGGATTAAGCAGCTGTGAGGATGAAGTTTCTAGATGCTATTACTTTGGGCACCAAAGTAACAAGTGGTGATGCAAGGTCCAGCCTGGGAAAAAATGGGACTTCAGGGTACAGCATTGTCAATATATGGGGGCAACCACTCATTAGCACAATGCTTTGTGTAGGTGACATGAAGCACACAACACATACATTTCACCCTCTTGACTGAAATAATAGGTGGGGGAAAGGTGCTAGGGAAGTAGAAGAATGCTCACCGCATGAAAACATTGTATAGACAGGCTTGGTGGCTCACGCCTGTAATCCCAGCACTTTGGGAGGCCTAGGCAGGTGGATGACCTGAGGTTGGGAGTTCAAGACCAGCCTGACCACCATGGAGAAACCCTGTCTGTACTAAAAATACAAAATTAGCTGGGCCTGGTGGCGCATGCCTGTAATCCCAGCTACTCGGGAGGCTGAGGCAGGAGAATCACTTGAACCTGGGAAGTAGAGGTTGCAGTGAACAGAGATTGTGCCACTGCACTCCAGTCTGGGCAACAAGAGCGAAACTCTGTCTCAAAAAACAAAACAAAACAAGAAACATTTTATAATCATTGGGCCTTAGGAAAACAAGAAGCATACCATCCTGGCAGCTGCATGTATTATTTGGGTGGGTGGGGGAGGAATTATACTTTCATTAAGACAAAGAAGTAAAATGAGCCATGTGTGAAGGTTTGAAGGGGTAGAGTGAAATAGCTCTCAGCCATCTTTCTATGTCCACTACAGTCACAGCAGCGACACACAGTGCACAGCGCTAATGTTGGGTTTGCAGGAAAGGTGGGAGGAGGAGAGACATCACGTGGGGTTAATTACACACCATGTGGGGGTTAATTGCACCACATACATATTTGCTAATCCAGACCCTCTCTACTTCCGCAGACTGAACTGCTCCCTGAAATGGATGCTTTTAAGAGTCAGCAATGTTGGTCAGTTTCTTTACAGTAATATAGGGATTTCAGATGGTGCAATGCAATGGAATAGGAAGAAAATGAGTCATCAAAGACAGCCAGGTGCAGTGATGCATGCCTGTAATCCCAGCCCTTTGGGAAACCAAGGCAGGAAGATCACTTGAGCCCAAGAGGTCAAGACTAGCTTGAGACCCATAGTGAGACCCTGTCTCTACAATTGTTTTTTAATTAGCCAGCATAGTGGCACATGCTTTTGGTCCCAGCTACCTGAGAGGCTGAGATGGAAGGATCATTTGAGCCCAGGCGGTTGAGGTTGCAATGAGCTATGATCCTGCCACAGCACTGTAGCCTGGGTAACAGAGTGAGACCCTGTCTCATATTAAATAAATAAATAAATAAATATGAATAAATAAATAAATAACAGTGTGGGCAAAAATGGATAATGGCAGGAAATGAAGTGTGGAGAGATTGGCAGGTGTTTGTAGTGGAAGTTCAACTTCAATGTGAATTTCATACAAAATCCCAGTTGACTCACAAGGAAGCATCCATTTGATGAAAAAAAAAGTTTGCAGTACCAATTTTTGTGTGAAGAGTTAGAATTGTAGACAGCATAAGATACATTATTTATATTTTAACTTTTATCACCTTCCAAAATTAAATAGAATTTGTTTAGTCTCAACCAATTAATCTCCACTCCAAAAATCATGAGCTTAATGTAGGCCTCTTATTTTCCCTGAATGTAAAACCAAAGGGTCTGAGCTCATCTACAGTCAGTTCACTCTTGCTATGGACTAGAAATCCAGAACTGTGGAGCCATCCTCTAAAATCACCTACAATTTTGTTCTATGTTTTTTTGTTTCCTGTTATTTGCTTAGATTGTATTCCATAGCTACCTCCACCAGGAGCAAGCTAGTGATCGTTTACTACTAATTCAGTGTTGTTAGTTGCTAACAAATTGTACCTCATAGGTCTCTAAGATATTTAGCTAAAAAACCATCAGAGAAGCAACTGAAACCAATTTTCCACTGACATATTATTGCCCATAGCTGTAAAAACCAGCAACCTTTATGGTTTTAACAGTCACTCTACCCACTCATTTCCACCTTTTCCACATCCATTGTTAGTTCTGAAGACAGAATAATTCTAAAGCCTAGATCATCTCCATTTAACCTTCTCATGTTCTATTGGGTGCTGCGGCTATATCTCTGGTCTTCTGACTTTCTTCTGGAGCACATTTGATGTGTGTGGGGCACTGCAGGATTTCACATCCTTGCTGCCAGCTCTCTGAACTGTGTGCTCTCCTTCCTGATGATACAGGCAGTCAACTTGAAGACTCACTTTTGGCTTCTGTTGTTTGTTCCAAGATTACATCTTTCAAAACCTTTTATTTTTAATGCATGTCTACCACTATGCTTTACTTCTCTCTCTCAATTCCAGTTTCTTAATGCTTCTTTAAATATTCCAAATTCAACAGACATTTGTGTGATTGATTTGGGGTACAGGAAAAACATGAAGATGCGATTTTGAGAAATGTTTGTCTTACAATGTGATCATGTGTTATGATGGCCTTGGGCTTGCAAGTGGAAACTATGAGGGTGTGGAACCTGACTGCAATACCCACAACAACCCCAAAACCTCAGGCATGGGGCAAAGCCTTTCAGGACTTAGCATCTTATCTGAAAAATGGGGGTAATGTTACTTAACTTCTTTTGGGGCTAATTGTGCTACACACAGCATCTAGCATAAGCCAAATATATGCTCATTAGAAATTATATCATCTTAATTCTTTCCATTGGTTATATATCTTATATTGCCAATTTGCTCAACTTTCTTCTTTGAGATTACACACTATAAATCTATACACTATCCTCTGCTCATTCCAAATTGCCTATCTTTGTGGAATGTCTTCTGCTTTTCTCTTATTACCTAAATGAGTCATCAATCAAAGTTGCCCTTGGGATTCATATTGCAAAACAATGGGAAGATTTCTTAGCCTTCACCTTATTCACCCCACCAGCGGCATTTGACAGTGGATCAATCGTTCCTACCTGAGATTTTTGCTTCACTTGACAACTGGGACACCACTCTTTATATTTTCCTCCTCCTATTTTACTGGGCATTTTTTAATCTTGTTCTTTGCTGATTGCCTTGATCCATCTGATACCAATTAGCATTTCCCAGGGTTTAGTCTCCCTGTCTCTTTCTCTTCTCCAGCTAAGCCCAGTTCTTTATCACTTCAATATCAAGGCCCCAATTTCCCCCACAGTTCCTCTACCAGTCACAAACTCTTCCCACTTAACTTAAACATCATTTTTCTAAATCTATATATAACATTTTAATTTGCAAATTTATCAGACATCACAAAACCGATTTACTCAAAACAAGATTCTTAACTTCTTTCCATTACTAACTCTTTAGAAAACCATAAGGTTATTTCTGTAAAAGGTGATTCCATTCTGTAGTTGCTGATGTCCAACGTCTTTAACTTCCTGGCTAATTTTTATACTCTACAGCCAAACAATCAGGAAATCCTGTTGAGTTTCTATCATTGAAATATGCCCAGAACAAAATTCTTTCTTTTTATCAATACCCCACTCCCCTAGTTCAAGCCACAATCTTTTCCTGTAGTATTACCTGAGCTTTCTATTTTTATTCCTGCTTTCACACATTGGAATGGAGCAAAGACCTTCCTTAGGGCCTGCCTCACCCACAGCCCCCCACTCCCACACAGGCATGGAAATAACTACTATTTTTGCTTTTGTTTTTTCTAAACATAGCCTCAGATCTGCTTTCTTCTACCCTTCCCTCTCTCTGTCTCTATCTCTGTCTCTTTTTATCCTAAATAGTATTCACCTTAAAGGCATATAAAAAATAGACTTGAAAGGAAATAACACACTCATATTCTAATCTTTGCTATAAGGTTCAGTTTTTTAAAAACAAGATTTTCTTTTTTGTCACTCAAAGCCTTGTTTAGTCTTATCTTATGAATAGGATTCCGGAGACAGTCAACCTTTTCAACGCATAGCCCCTTGATCTTTGGACTCTTTATTTTCTTTGATCTCTACTTGGCATGCCATCTATTTTTGTGTAAACTTTTTCTTTTTTACAATTCTATGCTAATGGCACCTAACAATAATCAAAGTGCATACACGGAGTCTTTCCCCACCCCTTCACTTAAGGCTGCAGGTTTATCAGGCATACGGTCCACTTGCCAAGTGACTGCAGGCTGCAGCTTAACCAAATACGCTTCCACCACACAACACTGATCACCGAGGGTCCAACCTAGGAAGACATTTGAGCTCAATGCTAAATGCAGATTTGCTATGACAATGCCAAAGACTTTAGTTGTATGCTAAAGCAGAAACATACCATGAAGTATCATTTGCTAATTTAGTTGAAGTAATACAATGAACCCCAAAATGTACTGGTGTATACAGAAGTGGAGAGCAGATACAAAGTGTGTGGTTGTGTTAGATTCCTATGGCTTCTCTAACAAATTACTGCATAGTTAGTAGCTTAAAACGACACAGATTTGGTAGCTTATAGTTGTAGGGGTCAAAAGCCCAAAATAGGTCTCACTGGGCTAAAATCACTGTGTCAGCAGCGCTACATTCCCTCTGAAGTCCTCAGGGAAAATGTGCGCTGCCTTTTTTAGCTTCCAGAGGCTGCCTACATCTCTTGACTTGTGGCCTCTTTTCCATCCACAAGACCATCAGTGCCCAGTTGAGTCTTTCCTGCATGAATCACTCTGATGTGGTCACTTCTGTCTCCATCTTTCATTACAATAACCTTCATGATTAAATTGGGCCCAATCAGATATCCTAGACAATCTCCACACCACACTATCAGGAAATTAGCACTCTTGAGTGTCTCTGAAACCTTTATGCTGTTTCTCATACAACCTGACATATTCACAGGTTCTAAAAATTAGAATGGGCTGGGTGTGGTGGCTCACGCCTATAATCCCAGCACGTTGGGAGGCTGAGGCGGGTGGATCATGAGGTCAAGAGATCCAGACCATCCTGGTCAACATGGTGAAACCCTGTCTCTGCTAAAAGTACAAAAATTAGCTGGGAGTGGTGGCACATGTCTGTAGTCCCAGCTACTCGGGAGGCTGAGGCAGGAGAATTGCTTGAACTCAGGAGGCAGAGGTTGCGGTGAGCTGAGATTACGCCATTGCACTCCAGCCTGGGTAACAAGAGTGAAACTCATGTCTCAAAAAAAAAAAAAAAAAATTAGAATGTGAACATTATTTAGAGGGAGGGGCCATTATTCTAGCTAGTGCCAAAAGAAGGTTCTATCAACTTTTGCCCCCCTACCCTGTTTTCCACATGTGTTTTTCCATTTTACTGTGAGTGGCCCAGAAGGAAGAGAAATGCTGAGATTGAGAGGTTTCTATAAGCCATATCTGGAAGTGAAGCAAGTCGTTTCTGGGCAGATTCATTGGCTAGAACTCAGTCACCAAAGGACAATTAACAAACTCCTATAGAGGCTTGAATAGTTAATCTCACCATTTGCATTGATAGAATAGCACACATATGTAGTGAACAGCCAGTTAGGTCCTGTCACATGAGCCAAGGTATTGATGTACAGAAGCTGAAGACAACAGAACAGTGAGATGTAGCATAAAATATTAACTTAATAAAATCAAGGCTTCCAAATATATCGCTATGTTTACTTCACATTGTAATATGACAGTAAAAGGTCATGAAAATATTTTTATTTTAACCATGAAAGGTTCAAAGATTTATTCATGACAAACTACTGGGAAGAGGCGTAGGGCATAAAGATGAGTTGGTAATCTTCCTTTTACAAAATCCTGTCTTTTGTTTTGAAATTACTGCACTTTTCTGCTAGGATATGTGGGCCATCAGTCACATATGTAGCAGACATTTTTAAATTTTAAAAACCTGTTTTAATCTGTGTCTGTAAGTTACATAAAATGTGAGAAATAAACTGCATTTTGTAAATAGTTATTTGGAAATGTTTTCATTGTATGAGACTCTGTGGCCAAAATGACATGTGAAAACTACAAAAATACTGATACTTTCACACTAAATAACTTGAAAACAGTGTTTTCTAACTTGTTTAAAAATCTCCCAAGTAAAAAACATTATCAGGATTTTAACTTGCTTGTTAAAAAATATTAAAAAGTAGCTGGCTGACTAGACACAGCCAGGAAATGCATCCCTACTCCTTGAGAAATCAAAATATCAAGTAAATCATTACACTTCAAACAAATCTTTTGAGAGAAAACAATGAAAATCAAGAGGTGACACAGATGCTGAGTTTAGAGAGAGAGAAAGCTATGAATCCTGTGTGGAGTCACCAAGGGCCAGGACTAGTTCCAAGTGCTGAACAGGTTCTAAGTAAGGGATGAATGAAAGAACTCAGGGGTACTGCACTCCCACCATGGTCCTCCACAATCCTAGCTACAAGATATCCCACAAATCTCCACAGATCTTTGAATTGGGGTGTGGAGGGGGCTGCCCAGACAGCAAGCATAGGCAGAGCTCAAACATGCTCAGAGGCCAGAGGTTTTATGTGCGGGGCAGCCAAAGCAAAAGGTGACCACAGGCACCCATCCTTCAAGGTTCTCCATTTTGCAGTGAGCGATTATAGCTCCTGCTGCCAGCCAGACTGGAAGAGAGCTGGGCTGCTTCATTCCTGTGACTGAAGCACATCTAATCTGTAAGTCCCCTTTTCCACCAGCACCTTCCCTGGCCACTCCCACAAGAGGGTACACCTAGCAACACCTCCACTGGCCCTGCTGAGTGTTTAGCCGGTGGCCTGGGAACACTTTGTCCCTCCCCCCTGCAGTACAGCCAGTGCTTGCTCTTGAGGGGGTGGAGGACAAAGCCACAGGCTAGACCCAAACTCCCATTATTTTAGGGCATTGCCTATAGGGGGTGAGATGAACACTGTAACCTTGACTGGAGGAGTGTCAACTCTGAGAACATTAAGAGTGAGGCATGAGTTCATGCACTGACATGGGAGCTAGACACCACCCCCCTTCACAAGACTGATCTGGAAAGGAAATAGCCTGTCAGCCCACTGCAGCTTCTTCCTAAGGAAGTCCCTCAGCCTGGAGTGCCTGGGACAGCCCCACTGTGATCTGGACACAGAAGGCTTAGGATGAAACTAGTTGGTCTGGCCTACTCATGGGACAGACACTAGAGGAAGAACTCATTGAGGGAGTGTGAGCTGGGCAGTCCTCACTACAGTCTTCTGGGCAAAAAAACCTAGAGCTGCAAGCACCATCCATGATACCACTGCCCTTCCTGGAGATCCTCTGCCCTAGGCTCACTGCATCACCAGACCACCTGCAGATATTCCACACATCCTACTCTGACTCTGCCAAGCTTGGAGGACCAGAGAGTCCCTGGGAAGTCCTGGGCCTTCTGGTGACTTAACTTTTGCTGGGGCTGCCCCTATGGAAGGGGACAGTGCAGCATGCCAGACCACCCCCCCCCAGCCCCTGCAGCTAAGGAAACATGTGTATGTTGCCAGTGATTGGTGGGCTCCCCCAAGGCCCAAGAACAGAGTCCCTTCCCCCTTCCCCAAAGTACTCTGTGTAAGCACTGAAATACAAAACAGGCACATGGCTGAATGACAGCCTATCTGATGGCCCTTAATCTTAAGGGTCTTCTACTGGTTCATAGCCAGAATAACACCACCAAACAAAAATAAGTTCTGTTAGCACACACTGCCTGTGAAATCCAATTGCAGGAGAGTAGCGACAATTAAGAAACCTGTACAGAGTATTAGTTCTCTGAAAACACCCAGAAATGAAGTCAATAGACTATATACACAATACAATACAAACTCTCAAGGGAAAAAAATAACATAAAAACTAAAAGTCTCTTATAAATGACAGCAACTTCAAAAAGGTAAAGAAACACCAGCCCTCTCAGATGAGAAGCAATCAGTTCAAAAATTCCAACAGTTCAAAAAGTCAAGAGTGTTTGCTTACCTCTACAGAACTGTACTAGCTCCTAAGCGATGGATACTAAACAAATTAAAATGTCTGAAATGACAGATATTGAATTCAAAATTTGGATGGCAAAGAAACTCAACAAGATTCAAGTGAAAGTTGAAACCTAATCTAGGGAAGCCAGCAAAATGATCCAAGAGTTGAAAGACAACATAACAATTTAAAGGAAAAAACCAAACTGAACTTCTGAAATTTACAAATTTATGACAGGAATTTCAAAAATATAGTTGGAAGCCTTAACAAGACTAGATCAAGTTGGGAAAAGAATTTCAGAGCTCAAAGACTGCTTCTTTGGATCAAGCCAGTCAGACATAACTAAAGAAAAAAAGATGTTAAAAAATGAACAAAACATCTCAGAAATATGGGGTTACATAAAGAGACTAAACCTATGACTCACTGGCATTCCTGAGAGAAGAAGCAACTTGGAACACATATTTGAGGATATAGTCTAGAAAAATTTCCCTAGTCTTACTAGAGAGGTTGACATGCAAATTCCAGAAATTCAGGGAACCTCTGCAAGATATTATACAGTACCACCATCCACAAGACATAGTTATCACACTTTCCAAGGTCAACACACAAACACAAAATCTTAAAGGCAGCTAGAGGAAAGGGTCAAATCACGTACAAAAAGAACCCAATAATGCTAACAGCATATGTCTCAGCAGAAACCTTACAAACCAGAACAGATTAGGGGCCTATTTTTAACATCCTTAAAGAAAAAAAATACCAATCAAGAATTTCACATCCTGCCAAACTAACATTCATGAGCAAAAGACAAATAAAACCTTTTCCAGACAGGCAAACACTAAGGGAATTTATTGCCACTAGACCAGCCTTACAAGAGATCCTTAAGGGAGTTCTAAACGTGGAAACAAAACAATACTCACTACTGCAAAACTCACATAAGTACATAGCCCACAGACCCCATGAAACAACTATGCAACTGAAACTACAAAGCAATCAGGTAACAATATCATGAAAGAATCAAAACCTCACCTATCATAACCTTCAATATAAACAGTTTAAATGCCCCACTTTAAAGGCAAAGAATGGCAAGTTGGATTAAAGAAAAACAAGACTCAACCATCTTCTGTCTTCAAGAGACGAATCTCACATGTAATAACATGTAAAGGGATGGAGAAAGATTTATCATGCAAGCAGAAAACAAAAAAGAGCAGGCATCACTAACCTGATGTCAGATAAAACAGACTTTAAATCAACAACTGCAAACAAACAAACAAAAACATTAAGAAGAGCATTACACAATCATAAAGTGTTCAACAAGAAGACTTAACTATCATACATATATATTTACCTAATATCAACACACCAAGATTCACAAAACAAGTACTTCTAGACCTATGAAAAGATGTGGACAGCCACACAATCATAGTAGAGGACTTCAACACTCCTCTCGCAGCACTAGACAAATCGTCAAGGTGAAAAACTTGCAAAAAAATTCTGGCTTTAAATTTGACACCTGATCAACTACACCTAACAGACATCTAGAGAATACGCCATCCAACAACCACAGAATATTTATTCTTCTCATCTGCACATGAAGCATATCCTAATATTGACCATATGCTTGGCCATAAAGCAAAGTGTCAATAATTTTAAAAAAATCAAAATTATTCCAAGCATACTTTCATGACACAGTGAAATACAAATAGAAATTAATACCTAGAAGATATCTCAAAACCACAAAATTACATGGAAATTAAACAACTTATTTCCAGATGACTTTTGGGTAAACAATAATGTTAAAATAGAAATTTAAAAAATTCCTTGAAATTAATGAAAGCAGACATTAAACATTCCAAAATCCCTGAATTGCAGCAAAAGCAGTGTTAAGAGGAAAGTGTGTAGTGTTAAATATCTATATTAAGAAGTGAAAACCATCTCAAATTAACATCCAACACCACACCTAGAAGAACTAGAAAAGCAAGAACAAACTAACTCCAAAGCTAGCAGAAGAAAAGAGCTAAAATCAGAGCAGAACTGAATGAAATTGAGACCCAAAAATCTATACAAAAAAATCGACAAAATGAAAAGCTACTTCCTTGTAAGGATAAACAAGTTTGATAGATTGCTAGGCAGATTAGCAAAGAAAAAAGAGAGAAGATCCAAATAAGCACAATTAGAAATGACAAAGGTGATATTAGAACTGATCCCACAGACATACAAAAGATCCTCAGAGACTATTTTGAACCCCTCTATGCACACCAACTAGAAAATCTAGAGGAAATGGATAAATTCCTGTAAACACACAAACTCTCAAATTGAATCAGGAAGAAATTGTAACCCAACAGACCAATAATCAGTTCTAAAATTGAATCAGTAACATAACAAAACCTACCAACCAAAAAAAGTCCTCGACCAGATAAATTCAAAGCTGAATTCTACAGACATACAAAGAGCTGATACCAATACTATTGAAACTTTTCCAAAAAATCCAGGAAGAGAAACTCCTCTCTAACTCATTTTATGAAGCTACTATCATCCCGATACCAAAATCTCACAGACATAATGAAAAAAGAAAACTTCAGGCCAATATCCTTGATAAACATAGTTGCAAAAATCCTTAAGAATACACTAGCAAACTGAATCCAGAAGCACATCAAAAATTTAATTCACCATTATCAAGTAGGCCTTATTCCTGGAGTGCAGAAATGGGTCAGCAAACACAAATCAATGAATGTGATTCATCACATAAATAATAGTTAAACACCATATGATCAGGTCAATAGATGTAAAAAAAGCTTTCAATAAAATCCAGGATTCCTTCATGATAAAAACCCTCAACAAACTAGATGTCAACAGAACATATCTCAAAATAATAAGAGTCATCTATGACAAACCCACAGCCAACATCATACTGAATAGGAAAATGCTGAAGTCATTTCCCTTGAGAACTGGAACAAGATGACAATACCCACTATCCACTCTTATTCAACACAGTACAGGAAGTCCTAGTCAGAGCAACCAGCAAGAAAAATAAATAAAAGGCATCCAAATAGAAAATGAAAAAATCAAGATATCTCTTTTCACTGATGGTACAATTTTAACCTAAAAAAGAAAAACAAAACAAAACTAAAGACGCTGCCAAAATCTCCTAGAACTGATAAATGATTTTGGTATGTTTCTGGATACAAAACCAATGTACAAAAATCAGTAGCATTTCTATACAACAATAACATTCAAGCTGAGAACCAAATCAAGAATGCAATCTGATTTATAACAGTCACCAAAAAAAATAAATAAATAAAAAGCCACCTAGGAATCATATAACTGAGGAGGTGAAAGAGCTCTGAAAAGAGAATTACAAAACAATGCTGAAAGAAATCACAGAAAGTAAAAACAGAAAAATATTCCATGCTCATGAATTAGAAGAATCAATATTGTTAAAATATACATACTACTGAAAGCAATATACAGATTCAATGCTATTGCTATCAAGCTACCACCATCATTTTTCAAAGTACTAGAAAAACTATTCTAAAATTCATATGGAGTCAAAAAGAGCCCAAATAGCCAAAGCAAACCTAAGCAAAAAACAAAACTGGAGGCATCACATTACCTAACTTTAAAATATACTACACAGCTACACTAACCAAATTATCATGGTACTAGTACAAAAACAGACCTGTAGACCAAAGGAACAGAATGGAGAACCCAGAAATCAAGCTACACATCTACATATATTGGATCGTCAGCAAAGTCAACAAAAATAAACAATGGGAAAAAGATTTTCTATTCAATAAATATTGCTGGGATAACTGGCTAGTCATGTACAGAAGACTGAAACTGGACCCTTATCTATCATAATATACAAAAATTCCTTCAAGGTGAACTAAATAGACTTAAATTTAAGACATCAAAATATAAAAATCTGGAAAACCTAGTTAATACCTTTTGCTACATTGTCCTTGGCAAAGAATTCATGGCTATCTCCTCAAAAGCAACTGCGTGCTACAAAAACAGGAATTCACAAGTGAGACCAATTTAAACTAAAGAGCTTCTGCACAGCAGTAGAAACTATCAACAGAGTAAACAGATGACTTAGAGAATGAGAGAAAATATTTGCAAACTATGTATCTGACAAAGATCTAATATTTAGGAACTATAAGGAATATAAACAAGTGAATAAATAAACCCATCAAAAAGTGGGCAGAGAAAATGAACAGGCGTTTCTCAAAAGAAGGCATACATGTGGCCAAGAAGCATATGAAAAAATACTCAACATCACTAATCTTTAGAGAAATGCAAACCAAAACCACAATGAGATACCATCTCACACCAATCAGAATTATTATTTTTACAAAGCCAAAAAATAACAATGTTGGTGTGACAGTGGAGAAAAGGGAACACTTATACACTGTTGGTGGGAATGTAAATTAATTCAGTGATTGTGGAAAGCAGCTTGGAGGTTTCTCAAAGAACTAAAAGTAGAACTACCACTGGATTCAGCAATCCCATTACCATCAACAGTGGATAGGATAAAGAAAATGTGTACATATATACAATAGAATATTATGCAGCCATAAAAAATGAAATCATGTTCTTTGCAGCAACATGGATGCAGCTGGAAGTCATTATTCTAAACAAATTAGCACAGAAACAGAAAACCACATAATCACATGTTCTCACTTATAAGTGGGAACTACACATTGGATACTCATGGACATGAAGTTAATAACAATAGACACTGGGGGAATACAAGGGATGAGGAGGCAGGGAGAGAGAGAGCAAGGGTTGAAAAACTAGCTGTGGAGTACCATGCCCACTACCTGGGTGACAGGTTCAATTGTATCCAAAACCTCAGCATCACACAATATACCCTTGCCTAAACGTTCACATGTACCCTCTGAATGTAAAATAAAAGTTGACAAAGGAATTAAAAAGTAAACCATTTTGCTTAGGTTGCAATGAAGTGTCACTATCAGAATAGTGAAAATTTACTAGCTAAATTTTATCAGAAGTGTGTGTAATTGGTGAATGAGATGATATGTCTTTGGAATATCACACTTAATTGAATTAAATAGCAAAGTGAAAGGTATGTACCAATTTTAAAGGTGTTAAAATATAGAAACAATGATGTGCATCTTAAAATATAAATATGACAATACAGAGTCAACCACACATGTCTTCTGTTTATAGCTGTATATTACTGTGAGGTTTCTTCTTTACATATGACAGCCACTAATTTTAATCAATGAAATAAAGCAAACTTAGAACAAAACCTTCAATTTGCTACATTAAAAAGTGTTACAGCAAGATTTTAAAGAATAATAAGATACGTTCAATCATGCTGTGGTAGAATATAATAATGCTAATAAGAGAACAAGTGAATTTTATACAATTAGTAAGCATAATATATTTAAAAGTATATTGAAATATTGTTCACTTTGCTTTTAAAAAGTCCATTTTGTTTTATTTCTATAAATCACATAATAGACTATTGTATGAGTATGCAATTTTAAGTAAAAATAGTCACTAAATAAAATGCTTTAAATTTTTAAATGAATAAATAAAATATGTTGGGGAAAATACCTTTGAAAAGATTTCTATCAAAATGATTTCCTCAATAAAAAGTGTTGTGATTTCCTGGGCCTGCTCGCCTAGGCTGGGTGTGCAGGCCTCCATGGCTTGCCTGCATTTGTCTGTCCTTCCCCCACCTTAGTTTGGGTTTTAGAAATCCGCTGTACCAAACTGCTTGTATTCAAGGGTAACACGATCTTCCTCTGACCTGTCCCTTTGGTATGGAAGTTTTCCTTTTTTGTTCACAAGTTAAATATGTTTTTCTTTAAAAAGAAAATTAGTGCAGACATCCCCCACACGGTGTCCTGTCTACCTGGATGGTCCATCATCACGCCTTTTTGTTGGCATGTCCACTCGGTACCCTCGTACTCTAGACTCTTGCAGGATAGTGAACATGGCTGAGTTGTCTTTAAACTCCTAAAGTGCGTAGGCTGTGGCTCTTAAAACAAATCACTCATTAAATGAAAAGAAGAAAAATGAAAATAATAAACCAAGAAATTCTATTTACTGACTTTTTGATGTAATCCAGGAACTGGATTATGCTACTTACATATCCACTCATCAGGTTAATTCTCAACCCATCCTTGTGAGGAGATATACTCTGAGAAGTTGAACAAATGTTGTGTGATTAAAGGATAAGTAAATGTCAGAGACAGAAAAACAAACCCATGCCAATGTTATTTTTTTATGCCAATTCTCAAAGTAAATAGATATACAAATGGATGATATGTGCCTAATTCTGATATTTGGTAATGCATATTTTATTAAAAGATGAGAACAGGTAACTAATTTCTTCATTTTTACCAATACTTTGATCTATGATAAAAATATACAGCATACTTATGTTTTGACAAAAATGGATTGAAATTTTATCATCCAGTTTTAAACACACAAAGATAGAAGTTTTTGTTTTGTTTTTTTTTTTTTTCTAAAAAAGCACATACAATTATCTTTGGAGCTCTTTCTCTCTGGTCATATCTCCAGACTGCAGTGGGGCTATCTCTGTCCTGTCTGCTGAATGTTGGCAATGTCTTGGAAGGGGTCTCTTCATCTGAGAGTAAGAATTATCATCTATTTCCCAGCAAACAATCCCCCAAGAAACATGTCTAAAAGCAACATGCCCACCATTCTATGGATGAAGATATTTTTGACATCTTACTATTAATCAGTTAATTAGACACATAAATAGTTTTTCCCCCTCCTCATGTCTTCTGAGTTGCAAATGTCAAGCTGAACCCACCTGTGCCTCCCACAGAGCACTGCAGGTTTCCACATGCCAAGGAGGATGCCTGAGTACACCAGGCATCCCCATTCCTTCCTCTCTCCCACGCAAGGTGCCTATGAAAGAGGTGACTCTCAGTTTGGTTACAGATTCTATTCCAGAAATGCAGCCAGAAACAATCTTTACTCAAAGCTGCTTACAGTATAATAATCTATTCATCAATTTAATTGTCCAGTCCATTATTAAAGCTCCAAGATACATTAAATTCTGTACCAGGAGCTAGGGCTTGATATACGAGTGAGACATCCTCCCTCCTTTGAAAAAGCTTATTGACAAAGAGAAAGATGGACACACAAACAAATAACATCAAGTGTGCTCACAGTCATAGCAACGGGATGAAGGTGTGGATAGACAGCTTGCTTTAAGCTGCACAAGTTAGGGAAGAGTTCATAGAGGGTGAAGGATGAGAATAGCACACAAAACGCAAAAGAAATGACCCTTAAAGCACAGAAGGGGAAGGAGCATAGAATGTTTAGAAACAGACTATTTTCTCTGAGACAGAAGCCCTAGGCCAAGCGTGATGGTGAAGTGGCTACGCTGTCTGGGGTACACACCTGGGGTTCGTCACCTCGCACCAGGAAAATTTAGGACAGGGACACACAGGAGGAATTTGGAGTGGAAGTGTAATAGGCAAGAGGAAGAGAAAAAAAGAGAAAAGGAAAACAACTCTCTCTCTCCTGAGAAAGAGGGAATTCCGAGAGGAAAAAAAACTGGCCAGCTGAGAATGTGCTGGATTTTACAGTCTGGCTTGAGGAGGCGGGGTCAGATTTACTTAGGGCTCGCAGGTTGATTCCATCAAGTATGATGTTTACATAATGCCCAGGGAAGGCTGGCAGCCCCCACCTGATCTTATTTTGCAACTGGGCTTTCCAGCTGGCCAGGCCATCTTGTCTGCTCCTACTGTGCACATGGCTGACAAAGAGAAGGGAAGATGGAGCCATCATCTTGAACGTGATTGGCATAACTACTGGCATCTGTGTCTGCAGTGCGATTTTACAGGCTGCTGTTTGTTAGAAAAGAAAATAATTTGGGATTACTTTTCATTAAAAGGAAAACCTTATTGAGGACTTCATACCCTCACTATCTGCCTAAGTAATTTCTTCTTAACTACTGTATCATTGGGACCTAGCAGTAGGTAAGGTAGGAAAGTAGAAGGCACTGGATGTCTTTCTTTTTCTTTCTTTCTTTCTTTTTTTCTTTTTTTTTTTTTTTGGAGACAGAGTCTCCTCTGTCACCTAGGCTGGAGTGCAGTGCCACAATCTTGGCTCACTGCAGCCTCTCGGCCTCCCAGGTTCAAGCAATTCTCTGCCTCAGCCTCCTGAGGAGCTGGGATTACAGGCACCCACCACCATGCCTGGGTAATTTTTGTATTTTTAGTAGAGATGGTGTTTCACCATATTGGTCAGGCTGGTCACGAACTCCTGACCTCAGGGGATCTGCCCACTTCAGCCTCCCAAAGTGCTGGGATTACAGGTGTGAGCCACCACGCCCGGCCTGGATGTCATTCCTAAAAATGTGCACTGTGTCTCTTTGGGTAAATAGACCCACTAAAGAATGCAAAGAATGGAAATAATGCAATCACTTTTGCATTTTGAAAGCTGTCTTTTGAAGGTGGGCGGTAGAGTTGAATCGCAATGGGATATGATGTCATGGGTCTGAACTGAGGCAAGAGAAATATTGATAGACATTGAGTGGAAAAACTGCAATGGCATGAACAGGGCTTATTTGCTTTTGGTTATAGGATAAGCTTTAAAAAGAAGGATTAGAAAATGATGCCCAGACCTCTTTCTTGGGTGAAAAGTTTGAGAGAATCCACCAATGGTAGAAAAAGAGGAAAAGTGGGAATGGAGTGGGCCAGGTGGGGGAGAAAGAGACTGAGGAGCAAGTTGGACATGGTAACACTGCAGTGCTTACAGAGTGTTCACCTGGAGATTTGTAGCTGAAGATTAATTTATGGGACTGCACCTCAGTAAGGAGATCTGAGCTGGACATATGTGGATTACTAATTTGTGATCTTCATCACTGAATTTTTTTCAAGAGTGGTGATTGATTATGCTTCGTTTTTCATACAATTTAACACAACTTACTATGCATTTCTGGTAGGGCACCATCTGTGCCCTCTGCTCCTGTGACAACTGGGCCATTCATTTCGAGGCTCTGTGTCAACTGCTTTGCCCATCTTCCCCAGAGCACTTAGATGGGTCAGTGGTGTAAACATTTTTGCCTGATTATCTTTCAACTGCCTCTTTCCTTCTGCTTTCTCAGCCCAATGAGGAAGCTCCCCTTGGTCAGGAATAAATCCACAGCTTTATCCTGTCTCCTTGTTTTTCATTCTGGAAAATTCTCTTGGCATGTTTCAAAAATTGGAACTCATAATGAAAAGGGGTTTTGTTTTGTTTGATTTGGTTTGGTTTTGAAGAGACATTGTCTTTTGAGTTTATCAAACTTGATTCTGTTTTCCATCCCTTACCATGTATGGGGCATGTAAAGAGAGTAAGCGTGGAGGAGAGGTACCACACACTTTTACACGATGAGTTCTCTTGAGGACTCACTATCACAAAGAGAGTGGAAGGGATGCCATGAGGAATCCAGCCCCATGATCCAAACACCTCCCACCAGGCCCACCTCCAGCACTGGGGATTACAATTCAACATGAGATCTGGGCAGGGTCAAATACACAGACTCTACCACAGGTATTGCAGAGCACAGTTTTCATCATTATAAGCAAAGATCATGTTTCCTTTCTCCCCCCATAACAATGGTCATCAAATAATAGAAATTTTGTTTAAGTCATCTGGTGATGCGTTTTAAGTCACTACTTATATTTACCATAATGGAGAAAACAATACTCAAGATAAATTTCTGTAGATTCATGAACGACTCACAAAAATAAACCATAAGGGAAATTTAGAATGAACAGGCTACAGGTTAAATGTTGAAAGGAAGACATACTGCTCTCTCTTCTTTCTCTTCTTAAGACTGCTGGAAATTGACTGGTAGGTGCTTCTTTTATTCATTTTATTCAAGGTAATTTTGCTTCATCTTATTCAAGGTAATCCATTCTAAAAATTCCATGTTAGGGGCGAATGTATCTCACTAAGCACCACATGCTATTGGAGGAAAAACAGAAAGTCCACACAGCAGATAGAATCCCCAGGGGAGAAAAGGCATGCAGGAGAACCCCCGTTAGATGAGATTGCTGCCTTTTTCTGCTTAGTATAAGCAGGTGCTCAATATTAAAGACAAAATAATTACAGGAACAATGATGGATTTTAATTACACATTCTGGATAAAAATATAGTACTTCATCAGATACATGACTGGCAAATACTTCCTCTAACTCTATAGCTTATCTTTTTATTCCTTAAATAGTGTCTTTCACAGAGAAAACATTTGTAATTTGATATAACTTGAGTAAATTTTGGTAGTTTGTGAGGTTTTTTTTGTTTGTTTGTTTGTTTTTTAGATAAAGTCTCACTCACTGTCACCCAGGCTGGAGTGTAGTGGTGTGATCTCAGCTCACTACGATCTCCAGTTCCTGGGTTCAAGTGATTCTCTTGCCTCAGCCTCCAGAGTAGCTGGGACTATAGGCATGCACCACCACATCGGGCTAATTTTTGTGTTTTTAGTAGAGACGAGGTTTCATCAGGCTGTTCTCCAACACCTGAGCTCAAGTGATCCACCTGCCTCTGCTCCCTAGAGTGCTGGGATTACAGGTGTGAACCAACATGCCCAGCTAAGTTTGTGTGTGTGTGTGTGTGTGTGTGTGTGTGTGTGTGTGTGTGTGTGTTTGAGAAACTGGTTTCTTTTGTCAAAGTTGTCAAATTTGTATGTGGAAAGGTGCTCACAGTGTTCCTATTACTTGAAGCTGAGTCAGCAAAAGTAAAGCATGAAATGGATGAGAGAGGAAAATGAGTCAGTGGCACGTAGATTGAGTGGGATGGGGCTTTTAATGCCTGCTATGTCTGTAGTGATAGTCTCCTTTCTGATATTAGTAATGTGTCTTCTTTTTTCTGTTTGTTAGTCTTGTTAAAAAATACTGTATCGATGATTTCAAAGAACCATCTTAATTCCACTGATTTTCTGCACTCCTTTGAGTGTTTAGTTGCCTCTGTCAATCCTGAGCCAGAACAGGAGGTCTTCTCTGAAACTCTGTGTGCCACAGTGCTCACCTTTGCGTTTCAGGCTGTATTGAATTCAGCTGGGAGATACCAGACAGAGATAGAAAGAGGACGGGGTAGGAAGAAAGAGAAAGAAAGTAGTAAACTCGTGTACAGTTTAATGGCTTCAAAGTTGGATGTTCTTTTGCAATTTCCTGCTGGTATTTACATTACAATCTTCAAAGAGTTTCTCCAGGCTGCAACTGTCCAGGTTTTATGGCTGCATTCACTGGAAGATCAAGTATGAAGCATACTCATTCCATCTCACCCAGCACTGGAACATGGCAGTAGATTTTTAGTACTTATTTTCTACTGTAAATCCTAAGCTTACTTTATTGAGCAATAAGGAGAATCTCACAAAGAAGCCCTATGTCATTGGTTGTCTGTTGGGATAGCACTATAATAACAAGAAAAATAAAACCCTATGGGAGGGACAGACTTCAGATCCTTAAATGTCCATTTTTCAGTTATGGTTGAAATGACTTCCATTGCTCTTGCATGCATGCTTTTTCCCCCCTCTGTGTATATCTTGGAGATACTTTTGTAAAATTGTTTCTTTAATAAAATGTCAAACCTAAAGACAAGTTTTGAGAATAATATAAAAAACTCTCAACTGCCATTTACTTCAGCTTAGCAAATGTTAATATTTTTTTCCTTCCTTTCTCATTTTATTCAATGGATTATACTCATTACTCTCGTTATTTATTTCAGTGTTCAAATTTTCCTAATCTGGAGTGAACCCCATCATTCTGAAACTTTTTTCATTTTTGGCATATTATTATTTTTTATTACATTCTCACTTTCTGGCAATCAAAATACCCCTTGTACCTCGTAAATATGCAGAACTATCATGTATTGATTTTTAAAAATGTCCCAGTTTCTAGAACTGAAATAAATCCTTTCTCCAAGAGGCTAAGACTTCTCTTAGAAGGAAATTTTATCTGGAAACCAAGATATGAGTATGCCTATTGTTACTGGGGGATCCCGTTCATTTTTTCTCTACATCACATTAAACCTGGCTTGAAGCTTCCCTGATTAGATTTGAGAAAAATCATCTTTGGTTTATTTAGTGAACTTTGGTTATTTTCTCTTCTTCAATGAGCTTTCACCTGGGGGTTATGCAGCCTGGAGCACAGAAGGAGGGTCCTGTGGCTCCTGTCACCGTGGTCACTGCTCTTCCTCCTTGTGCAGACCAAGTGGCCCAGCACATCAGGCTGCTCCACTAGCAGCCTCACCTCACCATGCTGAGCTCAGCTCTGGAGACCTCTGTTGAGGTTTTCATGCTGAGGTCCCTAGGGTCCAGTGCATACACACCCATGCTGCTGTCCCCACCCTGGGCTGCTGTGTGAAGGCAGGATCCAAACCCCTGGGACTTGCTAGGTTTGTTCCTAGGGCTTTTTAACAGGCAAAGCAAGGAGGAAAATGTATACACTCATATACACATATATGTATTTATACGTGCACACATTTACCTATCAAAACCATGACTTGATTCTAAATCTCACCAAGGACAGTCAGTTCCATGCTAACACATGACAATTTATTCTCATCATTTTCCTGTCCATACCTTTCCAGTTGTGAAAACTCTCAATAATCTAATTATTTGCTCAGTTCTAAGAATTAGTCACCATAAAACTATGAAAAACAAACTAGACGTAATAATTCAAATTGAATTAAAAGTTCTCTTTTTCTTTAACCTGAGGGGGATACACTTTGTTCAAAAGTTATTTGGATTACTTTTTCTTTCATTGTTTGGTTGTGATTGTTAATTGAAATAAAATTATGCTTATTTGTTTCTCTTTGTATTACATTTTGGTTCTAATTTTTTCCATTCTTCTTGCTTTGTTTTGCTAATATTTTTGTGGTTTTGTTTTGCTTTGTGTATCAAAAAAATATTAATCTAGCTCCATATGTCAAAACTCTACAAAAAGGTTTATTCAGAGAAATATACTCCGTCTCTATCACCTAGCCCCTCTAGGTAAACAATTTCAATAATTTCTGTATATGTTTCCTGTTTTTCTATTTTATAAAGATAAGCATGTGTGTGTGTGTGTGTGTGTATGAATATCTGTATTTAATATATATCATATATTAAATAAATTAATTAAATATGTTTAATAAATGTAATTATAATTCAAATAATTAAATCTATTTAATAAACATTCAATATATACTATACATCACTTTTAAATTATTATTTTAATAGTAATTATTTAATTTATTAAATAAATATTTTAAATATTTAAATTATATTTAAATTATTGTATTTAATTATCAAATACGTAATAAACATATATTAAATATATAATTAATGTGCATTTATTATTATATACTTAATATACATTTAATTAATATATACATTGTAAAAAAAGGTTTGCTTTTGCCATTTAACAATCTATTGTGGATATCATTCCATTTGAGTTCATAGAGATATTCCTTAATCTTTATTACATCTACATATTTTATTGACAGATATGTCACAATTTATTCAAATACTTTCACATGTATATGGACATTTATGTTGGTTCCAGTATGTGTCACGAAAAAGCTTGATATCTCGCTTTTATGCAATCAAATTTGTTAATTTCATTGCTCCCCGGGTTTTGAATCTTGTACCTTGATTGGATCACTTTATTTCTATCTCCAGCTATCTGATCCACTTACAGCAGAGTTTCTTAACTTTGATGCTACTAACATTTTAGGCAAGATGATTCTTTGTTGTAGGGCTTATCCTGAGCATTATATTAATAGAATTTTATCAGTGTCTCCAGCCTTTATCCATAAGATGGGAGTATCATCCCTCAGTTACAAAAATGTCTCCAGGTATTACCGTGTCCCTATCGAGGAAGACAGACAAAATTGCGCATGTGAGAGCCACTGATTGAGAGTATATATACTCTTTTAATGGCAGACTGTTGTTCTATGTTTAAGTACCTAGAAGGATTAGTAGTTTATTGTGAGTTTTCCTTTCCAAAGGTTTTTCTTTCTCACTTTTTTTTTTTGCTTATTTGTATAGTTGAATGCAAAGCTTTACTAGTATTTTGTATTGAAATTCTGTTAAATTTGTAATAAACTTAGAGACAACCAACATGGAAAATTAAAATAGCTTACTTTGAAATGTAACTGCAAATAAATGCAATGAATACCAGTGATATTGTTTAAATATAATAAATAAAACCAAATTTAATGTGAACCAATAAAACAAGTTAATTGAATAACAGAGATGCACACCTGAAAATAAGTTCCTTGATCAGAAGAATAAAATGGTTTTTATTGGTTGACAATAAAGGAACCTTCGATTTAAGGAAAAACTTACAACCTCAGTGAGACATTTTTGATCTCAAACAGTACTGTAAATTTCATATTTTGAGTACTGTTCCTATAGAATATATGTATGTGTATATATATTGCAGTGAGAGCCATATTATCTGGTAGAAAAGAAAAATTTCTAACCAAAATTGTGTGGTTCTCCTTATAGTTTGGTTTTAATAAGCCAGCTGAAGAATTTTCTGGAATCAATGCTACAGGGTCAAGTTATTCAATAAAATCTATAAAATCATGGGGAAGGGATGAGGTTTTGTATTCAGGTTGGCTTTTACTTACAGAAGTAAATGCTTATTATGATATTTATATCAAATTTTTCAAAAGTCTCAAGTCCAAAATATATTCAGAAAGTTATATCAAAAAGTATTCAGATTGTTCTGACAATAAAAAGGATGAAATTTATCAAAACCAATTGTTTATTCTCTTAGCTTCAACTTTGCAGTTATCAGAATGATTATTTATTTATTTATTTATTGAGACAGGGTCTCACTCTGTCACCCAGGCTGAAATGCAGTGGTGCCATCTTGGCTCACTGCAATTTCTGCCTCCTGGGTTCAAGTGATCCTCCAAGTACCAGGGATCACAGGCGTGTGTCACTGCGCTCAGTTAAGTTTTATATTTTTAATAGAGGCAGGGTTTCTCTATGTTGGCAAGGCTGGTCTTGAACTCTTGGCCTCAAGTGATCCACCCACCTTGGCCTCCCAAATTGTTGGGAATACAAGTATGAGTCACCAGACCAGCCTCAGAATTATTTTATTCCTGTAATATCGCCTTATAAACACAAATTTAAGTCATTCAAATATTCTAATAAGATGTGCTGGAAATTGCCAATTTGCAAAAACCATCTCCCATGGTCAAGTTTATCTGTAACTTGTATCCGTTGAGAATGTTTCCATGAAGGAAGCAGTAGCCTCTACATAAGCCAGTTGTTTGTAAACACTGTGCTTCTTTTCAGAAAGCTGACAGCCTCTGTTAAAAAGTGTCTTGCCTTTCTTCTTATTAATAGATGTGCATAGACTAGCAAAGACTTGTATATGTCACAAGTTCATAAACGTATTATATTTATCGTGAAGTCAATACTAAGTTCGTAATTTTCTACTGCAAGTATGTGATTTGTTTGCTGCTAAATATCTTTATTGGCTTTTTAAAATTTTTGATAACTGATTCAAAAAACAGAAGATTAAAGGAGTTCACAGTATCAGTGCATTTATCAATTTTTTATTGAGACATATTAACTTTGTTATACTTGTAACAAAAAAAGTGGTATTTTTCATTTGTGATGAGATCTATAACTCCACAACCAGCTGTGTCAAGGGGAGCAAAATCAATCATTTTGCAAGCTTTGACCTTTATTACTTTGACCATTAGGAGCAGGTAAAATAAATGTCTCATAAATTATTTCACTAACTTCTTTATTATTCAATAAATGAAATTTCCAGGGCTTTCATGTTTTCAACCTCTGTCCATCTTCTGGTAAATTTACAAGATCCACTTACTTTGCTTTAAACTTTGCGAGTTTTGCCTTGTGTTCTTTCTGCATTTTCAAGTAACATTTGGGGATGATCTATTTCCAGAAATTGTATTTGCAAATATTTAAACATACCTGATAGATTTCATACCATTATTTATTTCTAAAATACTTCAAATAAGCCCCACCATATTACCTGAGGTTTTTTAAATTTGTTTAATTGTGCTGGAACTTTTACAACAATAGCAGATATTTAAGTAAGCATTCATCTGTCTCTCCACATATTTGCATAAAGATAGAGGAGTTAATTTGTTAGATGCAAGAAGTGATTAAAAAAAACTTTTCTTTTGGTATTTTTAAAATCCAGTATTCAAACACTAATTTATACAGAGTTCAGCAGAAAACGAAGGGCAGGAACAGAAGTAGCGAGGAAGAAAGAGCGCAAGGGAGGAAGCAGGAGTGCAAAGGAGGTAAGAGTGCACAACTGAGCCCGACTCACAATTTCTGCATACACATACTTTGACCACTGAAATACTGCTGAATTCCACAGGCAAGCTGTTGATATGTGGCAGAAAGGAATACAGCAAGGAATAAAAAAAATATTATTTGTGAATGCATACTAGTAACCTGTAGCATCCTTTCTAGCTATACTTCCTAAGAACAAAGGCAGAAACTTAGATGACTGAAGGTGAGTAAGGTAAGGTTCATATGTTAAATAATTTTGTTAAAATTCCTTCAGGGGAGAAAGCATGGGTTGTTTTGAATTCAAGCGTGACTTCACAAACATGCTTATGCCCAAATTCATTTAAGAAACATTCCTTATTCCCAGTTATGTAGGGTGGTTAAGAAATAGTAATAAGTTTGTGCATGTAGCAAAAAATTGTACAAACCCCAAGGTAAAAAGTAATTCTAATTTCTACTGATATAAAAAAGTGTAATATATATATATATATATATATATATATATATAGTGCCTTTTTAGGTCATTAAAAAAAAAACTAACTCTTAGGGCTAATTTGTACATAATTGTAGTAATGTAAGCCCTTGTGGTTCAGAAAAATAAAAGAGAAGAATGTGCACTAACTCTTCCTAGCAACAGAAGAAGTTCTCCCTGGTTGCACTTTTCTCATTTCCCCCTAAGAAATAGTTGGAACTACAAAACTCCCTTTACTATTACTGTAGGATGCTGAGAAAAGATAAACTTGTGGAGAATGTGTGGAGGGAGCGCAATGTCTGCTGGAGGCTGCTGATAAGTCTGAGCTTCAGAGCGCTCACTAATTGGGTCCTTCCTGAGCTTCTTCCAGTCCGAGGACATACATTGCTCCTGCAGACAACTGCATCATAATGAGTGTCCTCGGGGTGGTGGTAGCCTATGTTCCCCCTAATTTCTCATTTTATCTTTTGTTCCATTTCTTTGGCTTCTGACTCCTGTGGTGTTATAGGGACCTACCTCAGATACTTGTTTATTTTCAAGCTTTATTTCTTTGTAAAAAAATGCAACTGGACTATGGAAAGCTGGGTAGAAGCCACCACAGCCTTAATGCAAGTGGATAATCTGACCCTGCAGTACAGGAATCCTAAAGCCAGACCCTAAAAAGGTTAGTCTGTTCTGTCCAGAATCATGGGGAAATGTATTAATTTTATGAGGGGGGAGGGGGCAGGAGTATTCCATATAATTTGATTAAAATAATTATGACAATCTTGACCCATTTCCTTATCTATCAGAGTTATTCTGGTCCTTCAAGTGCTGCTTCAAGGCGCAGCTCTTACAGAAGTATTCCTAGTGTAATTCACGTCAGTTTCCCCTTGAATGAATCAGGATGACATTAGTATGTGAACAAGCATTCACAGATAGTTACCAATTATGTCATGGAAAAAATCAACTGAAAATAACAAAACAAATGAAATAACAAGCAAACAAATTCTGTCTCATCATTTTAACGAGTGTCAGAATAGTTTTTTCTTTAGCGCATACCTGATTATTGCATGGGAAGTTCATATTTAACCACATACTTTTTGTATATCAACATGAATCCCCTCCAGGTAAGAAAACACTGTTGGTAGATGTATAGTTCCCATATTCAACCCATGTCAGCCACCATGGGTGGCCCCAATCTATCTTTCCCTGGAATTTTTTTTTTTTTTTTTTTTTTTTTTTTTTTTGCAGATACCTGCCAGTGTCTGCCGAACACAGAGCAAACCTACCAAGATTCCTAGTCTCCTGGAAGATCTCGACACTGAGCTTCAGATGAGAGAAAATATCCTACATTCCCCTGTCCATTGTAAGGGAGACTGGAACTAACCATACATCACACACTAACCACCCTTCTAAGAAATCCTCTCCATTTTCCAATAATCGTCAAGGAAACTGTTGAGTCCAGGGCCATGTGCTGTCCACATTTTTTCTAAACCATGCATAGCTGGTCCAGCATGTCAGTGGGAAATTGGAGCACTCGCCCACTGTGGTCAGTTCTGTTTTCTTAACTCCAGGGCAGCTCAAAGACACAACATGCTCCCGTGTTCACATCCTGTTACATGCAGAGAGTTGATTCTTGGTTAGATTTGATTTAGGGGGAGATCAGCTGAAGCAAATAGATTTTCAATGAAACAGTAATTGCTTGCCAGGAAAGAGATGACTGAAAGAGAGGTGTGCAGGGCCCCCTGTGGCCATGCCACCCTCCTCTCCTTCCATCACAATGGGCACAATGGCTTGGAGTCAACCATGCACATGAAATCACTGGAACTCTCCTGGCCACTCCGAAAGCTCCTGCAAGGACCTTGTTTAGATAACTCTAGTGTTAGATGGTTACACTTGAGAATCCGTGATAGTATAGAAGCTCAAAAATAAATCACAAAAATATAAGTGATTTTAGATTAGTGCAAGAAGCACTTTGCAGCACTCACTCAAAACAAAAAAACAATGAATGCACCTGACTCTAATACAAAAAGTCCATCCTTTTGCTTGGAGAGCCCTTCAGGAAAATGTTTATTTATTAATCCTGTACATTCTCCTCCCCAAGGCAATACAGCCTAGTTGTAAAGGTCGTAGATTCCAGACCCAGAGTGCTTGATTTCACCTCCTGCCTTTGCCATGGAATGCTCTGTAGCTGTGTGCAAATGAGCCAACCTCTCTGTGCTTAAGTCCTCAACTGTAAAATGAGTTGTTACAGAAAACATCAACCTCACAGGATAGTTGTGAGGCTAAAAGGGTTAATCATTTATAGAAAGTTCTTACCACAGTGCCTGGCATACAGCAAAAATACAAGAAATGCCCTTTATTACTTTTCTTGAGTTAATGTCATTAAATATATCCATAAAATTATTCTCTTTTATGATTTTGGAAACTATTAGAATAGACAAAATTATCACATTGTTCTACGTAGTATCAACTATTTACTTTAAAATATTTTTAAAACCTCCCTTGTTAAAAATAATGCTTTTTTTTTCTTTTTTCCTTTTTTTTTTACCTTTTGTAGAGACAGGTTCTCATTGTCTCATTGTGTTGCTCAGGCTGGTCTCGAACTCCTGGCCTCAAGTGATCCTTTTGCCTCAACCTCACAAAGTGCTGGAATTACAGGCATGAGTCACCACTCCTGACATTTAAATTGTTTTAAATGTAATAGGGTTAAACAACTAGAAAACATATGCCTATTGTGTGCCATAGAGTCATATTTTCTTGAATAGCTTCTCAATGTGTGTTTTGGATTTTGCTGTGTTTAATACTCTATTTAGCTTTCATTTAATTTTTCAAAGCAGCTTTTGAACATTTAATGGAAAAAGTAAAACACTAGGACTGGATCTTTTAGTCTAGTTTTAAGAGAATGTATTTTTCAGAGAATCTATTTAATTTCTTAGGTTTCTTAATAGATTATAGAAAATTAGGTTGTCTTTGTAATTTTGTTAGTTTCCTTGAATCTCTGATACATTTTGTCTGTATATTACAATGCTAAAATTTAAAGCTTTAAAAAATGGTTAATGCCTTTATTTCAAACTTTTTTTATATGTTAAATGATTCTCTGTATCTCACATGATGTTCTTTTTCCTCCATTCATTGTATCTGGTACTGATTGGTGTCTTTTTCTTTTTTTAATGTATATTTTAGCTGACATAATTTATTTTTAATCACTTTTTTGTACTATTGTAATGTGATTATCATACGTTGATCCTTTTTCTCTTAACAAATCCAAGAAATAGATGTTTTTAATAGATAAGTTTAAAATGTTGATGATAATTTTCAAAACCGATTTATCTTCTATTATACTGTGCTATGCTCATGTTTAATTTTCTGTTAATTCATTTGTTTTCTTTACTTGCAGTGTAATTTATGTTTTAGTTAATTTTACGCTCCATGATTACTGTGTTATATGTTCTGATTATAATTTTGTCAACATGTAGGCTAAAATATATAACAAAAATGCGAAACCCTATGGTTGATATGATATTGGGTGGTGAAATAGAGCCATCGCTCAGTGATCTTGCTGCACTGATTAGTTGTGATTTTTCCTGGTCACCTCACTTTGTGAAATCCTAGTCATAAATTCTGAAGTATTCCACTTAGAAAAGAGAGAGAGAGAGAAGGAAAGAAAACAACAACAAAAAAGCAGTGTGCATTCCCTCGTCCTCACCTTCTCCTTGAGCTTTCAGTGTGCTTCCTTAGACAGCCGCACCTCTGAGTGCCATCTGTTTGCTCGTGTCCCGTCTCCTAGAATCAGGCCTCTGGGCTCTCCTACACCTAAATGGCTCTCTCTAAGGTCATCGATGACCTTTAGGTTTATATATTCAATAGGCACTCTTTATTCCTTTCCTTGCTCAACTCGTTCCAATGTGTGAAACCCTCATTCCTAGAAAGCCGGTCTTGGGCCTCTTACTCTTCTTTCTGGTGCCAGCTCAACCACATCTCAGTAAATTGGATTCCTCTGAAGCTCATTCCACAATTCTCTGTTCTTTTCACTCTGTATTTTCCCTAAAATACTATCATCCAATCCCATGGTTTTAAAAGTCACCTAATGCTAATGACTACGAAAATTATGTTTGCATCTGGACTTATCCTTTGAACTTCAAATCCAAGTACCTAAAAAATCTCAGATACTGTCTCAGGTGCCTCAAACTGAATGTTCAAAACCAAACTCCTGACTTTCCCCTGCTAGCCATCTTTTCCTCTAGTTTTCTATCCATCAGTAAATGGCACACAATAGACAGTAGCCTACACACACACACACACACACACACACACACACACACCCCTAAAAGATTTTCTTGGCAATTCCTTACCAAGTTTTAAAATTTATCACCTATTTGACTGATGCCTCTAAGATACACCTTAAATCTGTATACTTCTTCCCACATCCAATGCCCCATCACCTGCTGCCAGGGCTACCTGGCCTCCCTTGGACGTGCAAGTGGCAGCTGTTTCTGCAGTCCTTCAGTTCTCAGGTGAAGCGACCATTCCCTTTGTAGGTAGGCTCGCCTTGATCACTGCAACTCAGCAGGACCCTGAGTGGATCTCTGTTGTAGTGCTCTGCTGGTTTTCTTTCTTACCCTAATCACTATCTATAATCATTTTCTTACTTGGTTACTTTTTAAATATATAGCTTTCCTAGATCACAAACTATAAATGCAAAGATCTTGCCCATCTGTTTTTTGTATTTAACACAGACCCTGATGCATAATTTATACACAATGTTTTTAGAAAAAAATGGGACAGGCATGGTGGTTCATGCCTATAATCACAGCACTTTGGGAGGATGAGGCGGATGGATCACTTGAGCTCAGGAGTGTGAGACCAGACTGGCTAACATGGTGAAACCCTGCCTCTACTAAAAATACAAAAATGAGCTGGGCATGGTGACTGGTGCCTGTAGTCCCAGCTACCTGGGAGGCTGAGGCAGGAGAATCGCTTGAACCCAGGAGGCACAGATTGCAATGAGCTGAGATTGTGCCACTGCACTCCAGCATGGGTAACGGAGTGAGATTCTGTTAAAAAAATAAAAATAAGAAAGAAAGAAAGAAAGAGGGGAGAAAAAAGAGAAAGAAAGAAAGAAAGATACAATTACAAACACACAAATGGAAGTATGTTATTTACACCATTTTTCCTGTTAACTTTCATCTTTGGTATTTTGCACAGCCACACGGTCAAGGTTATCTTCTGTGGCTAAATTTCAGGGAGGCTATTTGGGACAGAAAAGGGTTTCTACCATAGCAATATGGTGTCCAATAGGGATCTCTGCCCTGAGTCTACATGGACAGGTAGGGGACCTGAAAACTCCTTCCCCTTCCACAAACTTCTCAGAGCCATTCATTCTAAAGATAAAAGATTCCAAGAGGGCATGACAGATTGACCCCAAATTTATCAATTTGATATGTTGAAACCCTGTCCTGCTGAGAAGCAAAATTAAATGCCAGGTGATAACTACCTCCTTGCCATTGTAAGCCTGAGGCCACATTTGTGGGGAGAATAAAGAAGATCTAAGTGCCTGTGAAGGTCAGGAGACTGTAGCTGCATGAAATAGTTTTCACTCATTTCTCTGCAAAGTTAGTTGAGATTCAGAGTTAAACACAATGTGGTCAATTCTGGAACCATTACATGACAGGTCACTGTACGATATATAGTAAATTTATATTCAATTTGGTGTTTTTGTAAAATTACTAGAAGATGAAAGTGATGAGGCATATATTATATGATAATCTCATTTAACTTGGTATCCCTAAGAGGTTCAATGAAGTGACATCAGGTTTTTTGTGCAAATGAAAGAATACCTCTAGCTGTTTAATGCAGTATGATTTGCAGGTGGTAGACCTCTGGGTCCAGGGGCCACATGCTCTTCTCCATATTCTAAGTGCATCTGCCATTCTATAGCTGTGCACCAGCCTGTAAAAACCTTCCTTTTAAAGAGTAACATATGGTGTTATATGTCTGGAACATAAGATATTGCATGTGTTACATGTCATGTCTGGATATAGTGTTTAAAGTAACAAAATGAAAAATGCTTCCTTGAGTAGAATCGTGATTTCTATTTTCAGATATGTGAACCAAGGTTTATATCTGTAGCAACAGCAAACTAGGTGCAGGGTAATAGTTAGTCTCTTAGATTTCCTGGGTCTCACTTTCTTCAGCTGTTAAATGGGAAACTTAAACCAGTTAATCTTTAAGTTCTTTTTCCTCTAGGTTTATGAAGCCAATTTTCTCCAACTTCTAAAAATCATCCAAAGTTTTTCTCATAGATTATAAGCACTTAAATGTCTCTGACTGTGTTTCCAGAGGCAGAAGTTTCCTAGAAATTCACTTTCACCAGCACAGTCTTGTCTCATTTCAGAGCCTGTCCCTTTGATTCCCTTTGCCTAAAATGTTTGCCAGCCCATGCATTTACTCTTGCCTAATATGCCTCCTTTTCTGAGAGGACTTCTCTGGCTACCCAATTAAAATAGTGTCTTTCTATCCTCTTGTGATAAATGTTTCTTTTACACATATTCTTAATTACTGTAACATTTTATTTTGGGGTTTATTGTATCTTTCACAAGAATGTATATGATATGATAGACTGGATAAAGAAAATGTGGCACATATACACCATGGAATACTATGCAGCCATAAAAAAGGATGCATTCATGTCCTTTGCACAGACATGGATGAAGCTAGAAACTATCATTCTCAGCAAACTAACACAGGAAAAGAAAACAAAACACCGCATGTTGTCACTCATAAGTGGGAGTTGAACAATGAGAACAGATGGGCACAGGGAGGGGAACATCACACATCAGGGCCTACTGGGCATTTGGGCGCAAGGGGAGAGATAGCATTAGAAATACCTAATGTATATGGTGGTTTGATGGGTGCAGCAAACCACCAGGGCACATGTATGTCTATGTAACAAACCTGCATATTCTGCACATGTATCCCAGAACTTAAAGTACATATATATACACACACACACACACACACACACACATATATATATACATACATATACACACATACATATATATATATACACACACATACATATATATATATATATAAGAATGTAAGCTCCATCATGACATTAACTTGAACACTTGTGTTCATCTTGGTTGCATTTAAAAACAAAAGAATGAATACATGACTCAAGAAACTACAATCTGGAAAAAGTAGAAAGCACTATACTAGAGTTCCCCCTTCCTGTGGCTCTTTAGGATATATACAGAGACTGAGAGATGATGATAGACAGAAACAGAGATAAAGCAATCGAGATATAAAATAGAGATTGAACTTATACTGGACATTTGAGAATTTCTTTTTTTATGTAGGAGGGGGCTACTTGACTTCTATTAAATATTTTTCTTGTAACACCTCAATTTTTAAAAGTATTTCCACCCTCACTATAGCTAACACTGGTGGTACTCTTGATCAAGTTGGCCTGGCCTACCCAGGACAAAATGTGTACATCTGCTTCAAATGGTCGTGACTGGCCTTCCACTCTCAAGGAAAAAAATAAGAATAAAAGGAAGGAAGGAAGGAAGGAAGGAGAAAAGAAAGAAAGAACAAAAGAAATAAAGAAAAGAAGGAAAGAAAGAAAAAGAAAGAGAGAGAGAGGGGAGAAAAGAAAGAAATAAAAGGAGAGAGAGGAAGAAAGAAGAAAGAAAGGAAAGGAAGAAAAAGAAAGAAAGAAAAGAAGGAAAGAAAGAGGGAGAAAAATGAAAGAAAGAAAGAGAGAGGAAGAAAGAAGAAAGAAAGAAAGGAAAAGAAAGAAAGAAAAGAAGGAAGGAAGGAAGAGAGAAAGAAAGAAGGAAGGAAGAGGGTAAGAAAAAAGGAAGGAAGAGAGAAAGAAAGCAGAAAGAAAGGAAAGAAGGAAAGAAGGAAGGAAGGAAGAGGGGGAAGGAAGAAAAGAAAAGAAATGCTTTGACCTAATTCATCCCATTGAGGAGAACTGAAGTTGTCCAGGTTTCTGATCTGTTTCACTTTTCAAAGATGATTGAAATGTATGAATTTACCATAATGTAATTCCTATTTTATTAATCTAGCTAGAGATAGTTTTTGTTGTTAGTAGGTGAATGACCCTTCTGCTTGTTATAATAGTACATATCGTAGTTGCATGCATCTTTCTACCTGATAGATTAAGAGCTTTGGGTATGGTGAAGGCTGTCTTTATCCTTGAAAACATTTCCATTTCTTTCTACACGTTGCAGCATATAGTAGGATCTTGATAACCTTGTGAAAGAAGTGTGTTAAATAAATCCCCAGTCAAATGTTCATCATTTATTTACATTTAAGGATAAAAATAAAGTTATTGCAGAGAGAACCTTTTAATTGTTTTGATTAAAATGATAAGCATCAAACAAAAAGATTCTAAAACAAATTCAGCATCATTTATTGATGAAGTGGTAATATACCTTCAGTATAGACAGTCCTTGTATAATGATGAGGTTATGTACTGATAAACCCCATCATAAGTTGAAAATATTGTCAAAAATTCATTTAATACACCTAACCTACTAAATCTCATGGCTGTCTAACCTACCTTAGATGTGTTTAGAGCACTTACATTAGCTTACAGTTCGGCAAAATAATAACACAAAGCCTACTTTATAAGAAAATGTTGAATATTTCATGAAATGTATTAAACACTGTACATTATGTCAACACTGTGATGAGTTTTCATCATTGTAAAGTCAAAACATTATTTAGTTGAACCATCCTAAATCAGGACTATCTACACCTCAAAACAGGCATGACCTTGGTAGATATTGATTTTTTTTTTTTTTGAGATAAGATGGAGTCTCACTCTGTTGCCCAGGCTGGATTACAGTGGCACAGTCTCTGCTCACTGCAACCTCTGCTTTCCAGGTTCAAGTGATTCTCTGGCCTCAGCCTCCCGAGTAGCTGGGACTATAATCACAAGCCAACATGCCTGGCTCATTTTTCTATTTTTAGTAGAGACGGGGTTTCACCATATTGGTCAGGCTGGTCTCGAACTCCTGACCTCAGGTGACCCACCAGCCTTGGCCTCTCAAAGTGCTAGGATTACAAGTGTGAGCCACCGTGCCCATGCTGAATTCTTAATTTTGTTCAATATCACATTTTCTTTCCTAATCAAAAGTTCTTACTAGAGACTTTTACTTATGGTAAATATCTCATAATATTCATGAGTTTTGTCATATGAGTATTCGATAAATTAGATCATGTTGTTTAAAAAATTATATTTTAAGCGCAACCTTCACACTTATGGGCTGTGTAACTTAGACAAGTTATTCAAATCTCTAAGCTCCAGGATCCTTGGTGTGGATTAAATGAAATATAATAAAACTAAATCACTGAGCAGTTTTGACACATAATAGGAAAAATTTTATTAATAGTAAATTTGTGCATACCGGGTACATGATAGACCAGAAATGCTGTGCTCAATTTCTGACAATTCTACAGATTAACACTTTTTGATAAATGTGTAAAATCAGTTTTTAAAACATCAATAGTTTTGATGTCAAGTATACAGAAAGCTTTTAGTGTTCTTCAGAACATTAAAAGAAATCACTCACCTCTATATTGCATTAACTTTACTTCCTTCTGGGTGGTTCCAGCTCCATGAGTTTATGATGGAATTAATATTGGTCTTGGCATATATTGTATTTGTTATGTAATTCAGGAAGTTACGGAACATCAACACTGTGCAAAATAAGATATGGGATTGCTTAAAATACTGTGCCATTTAAATAAAAAACATGTTTTATTACTCCGTAACCCAAAAAACAATCATTATTTAGTATAAATCTTGTCAATCTAAAATGTTCCAAGTTACTCTTACACACTGAACATGATATTATAACAGTGTATGTACAGTCCTGGAGTTTTCAAAATCAATAGCTATTTATTTTTTTGTATAATTTTGTCTTCAAATATAGCCTCAAATTTTGTCAGACATTTTGGGCAAGCCCAATGAATTTTCTTAAAAATATCAGTAGATCATGAAAAAAGTACCTCAATGTTATTATTTATCTAAAGATTTCATTTTTATCAATAGGTTTATTATACTGGTTTGATTACATCTTTCTGTGATGCATTTAAGGTTTTGTTAACAATTGTGAAAATATAATTAATAGTTGCTTTTTTGACTGTATTAGACTTATGTCTCTAGTACATATAGCCATATCTCCTTTTGAAAATCCTACCACCAACTCACACTCACAATCCCACTTAATTTGTGAAATTAATCACTTGTTTTTCATCTGTGTCCAACTTACCTGCCTCAGTCAATGAGACCACTACTCCCTGAAAAATTCCATCATGAAAACCCTGAAATCTGGCACTCATATTTCCATCACACCATTCCCACATTACTTATGTTCAGTAAACCTTTAAATTCATTAATTTTTCTTAGAAATCTCACTCATGCTGTTGATTTATTTCCTTTCTAGAAGATTAGATTTTTGAAGAGTCCTTTAGCTGTTCTTTCAGATTCCATTTTTCTTTTTCTACTTCCAATACTTCACATGTATTGCCAGGCCCTGCTGGCCAGCTTATCTTCTGTTCAAGGTAACTCCTAGCACCTGCTACATCCAACATATGCTCCCCCTCTCAGCTTATGGAGATCCAGAATCTAACTGCAGTGACCCACAGAGCCCCCGTTTCTTTCATTCCCTCCTCAGAAGCTTGACCTCAAAAAGACAGGACTTCTTGACTCTCTTGACTTTTTGACTTATAGGACTGCACAGGATCCCCCACAGCCTCTGAGCCATCAGGCCTACCACCCCTCTCTCCAACAAGCTGTTTTTTCAGACCCTAAACCTGCCCAATCTGTTTTCTTTCCACCTAGACCCAGAGAAAACACAACTCTCTATGAGAAGCTTTTGTGGATTACTTTCAGCTCATTCTATTACCTTACCCATTTCTAGAATTTTTTACTAAGTAAATTATAAAAACGTCTTTTCCTTACATAGCTCTAAAATACTAAAGATGGCTTGAACTTCCATAGACTTCAAATATTAATAACCCAGTGGTTTACTTGTGGCCTTTCTGCATATGTATACATCTCTATTTTCTTCTAACCAAAATTGTTATGACTGAATAGAGGTTCATTGTGTGCTGATTTTTAAAAATGTAAAGCACTAATGCTTTCCTCTGCAGTCTTATGAATGAATGAGACTAATATCTGTTTAATGGCTACTATGACAGAAACCGTATACTATCTATTTTACAAGAAAGATATTTCAAAAGATGTTGAAATAGGACTCTTCAGAATCATCCTTCAACAGAAACATCAATTTAAATTATCCGTGCATGAAAACACATTCATAAGAGCAAAAGCAAACAGGAGAGAGATCACATATGCCTTCAGTATAGACAGTATACTGTATATACCGGGTATAGCACAGAAATAAGGAAAGACGCATTGAAGAGGGAAGGACAGTTTCACTTTACCTGCTTCACGTCTTGCCCAACCAAAGGCAGCCCAGCATAAAGGGAAAGATAGGAAAGTATCACTGAACTTTTGCCTTCAGCCCCGGGCCTACCTCTACACAACTCAGAACTGGGCAGGCCCCACAGCCCCAGACTCAAGGCTGGTGCCTGCAGAATAAGCCTCTACATTTGCCCCAGAGCCAAGCTGGGCTGCCCTGCAGCCCTCAGTTCCAGACCTACATGGTGGACTTGATCTCCTGTCCGTCCCACTTGTGTTCCAAACTCAGCAGCTTCAAGCTCCAGACCATTCTCAGCACCAGGCTCACCCCAGCAACACCAAGCTATGGGCTTACCCTAATGTAGGGCTAGTCTCTGTAAGCCCTAGGCTTCAGGTCCACCTCACCTTCAGGCCAGCTCCTGTAGCCATAGTAATTAGGCCAGTAACTGTGGACCTGGGCTTCAAGTTGGCCCCTATAGCCCCAGGCTCCACATCTACCCCAGATTCCAGAGCAGCTCAGAGCCAAGTTGGCCCACACAGCTCCGGGCTTCAGACATCCACACAAGCACTAGGTCAGCACACCTGACCTGTGGGTACCCACTCAGCACCTGCAGACCCAGGCTCCAGATCCACACAGTGTCAAAATAATCTCTGCATCTTCCGCTTCCAGGTGGGGCCCCTGAAGTCCCAGGTCACAGGTCAGTCCTTAAAGACCTAGCTTCTAGGATAGCACCCACACACATTGTTTTCAAGCTGGCCTCCATAAGCCGTGAGTCCAGACCAGTCTCCAGGACTCCCAGATTTAGAATGGCCCCTGTGGGACTCATTCTTTGGAAAACCCAGGGTCCAGGTCCATTCTAGTAGACCCAGAGTTCAACCCTAATCCAGTAGATTTTCATGCTGTGCTGTCCCCTAAAGACTCATGTTCCAGGGTCATTCCTGTGAATACAGGCTCTAGGCTGGTCACCATGGCCTGAGGACATAGCTTAATACTCACAGACTGAGCCTTCAGGCCAGCCCGAGCACCAGTCTAACACCCATGGCCCCAGGTTCCAAACCAGCACCTTCAGACCTAGGATCCAGGCTAGTCATGGTGGTCCCAGTATTCATGGCCTCAGAGTCCAGGCCTGCTACAGTAGACCCAGGGTTTAGGTCCACCCCAATGGACCCTAGTACCAGGCTAGTCCCCATGGACTAAAGCTGTAGGAACATCCCTGCAGATCCAGTCTCCAGGCCCTGGACCCAGGATCCAGGCTCGTCTCAGAGGACACAGCCTCAAGGCCTATACCAATGCCAAGCCAGGCCCTGTGAATCCAGGGGCCATGCTCACCCCAACAGAACCAGTCAACAAATCCACCACAATGCATCTAGGCTCCAGGATTACCCACCCGCTGACCCAGACACCAGGCTAGCAAGCCCTTTCATGAACCATACTAGATGGCCTGCCCTGAATCTCTGGATGGGCTGACTGGTGAAGAGCTTTCCCAGACAAAACCAGTCTGTGCATATTGAAATAAGTACCTAATTCTGTAGATACATAGACACCAACACATAAGGATTAAGGATAATCAAGGAAACACAACATCACCAAAGAGACAAAATGAAGCACCAGTGATTAATCTAAAGAAAATATCTTCCTGACAGCGAATTCAAAGTAACTGCTCTGGGAAAGGTCAGAAAATTTCAACAAAATACAAAAAAGAAATTCAATAACATAAGAAAAACAATAAATGATCAAAGGAAAAACTTTATAGAGATACTAAAATTATTAATAAAACAAATTTTAGAGCTGAAAAATGTAATGAATGAAATAAAACTGCAATAGTGAGCTAATTGCAGAATTTATTAAGGAGAAGAAATAATCTAAGAACTCAAGATTATTTGAAAATCTACAGGCCAGGCACGGTGGCTCATGCCTGTAACCCCAGCACTTTGTAGGGCCGAAGTGGGCAGATCACCTGAGGTAAGGAGCTTGAGACCAGCCTGGCCAATATGATAAAACCCTATCTCTACTAAAAATAAAAAATTAGCCGAGTGTGGTGGCATGTGCCTGTAGTTCCAGCTACTTTGGAGGCTTAGGCAGGAGAATCACTTGAACCCAGGAGGTGGAGGTTGCAGTGAGCCAAGATGACACCACTGCACCCCATCCTGGGTGACAGAGTGATGCTGTGTCTAAAAAAAAAGAAAGAAAGAAAGAAAGAAAATATATAATCAGAGGAGAAAAAAGAAAACAAGAATGAAAAAGAATAAAGAAAGCATACAAAGTTTACAATACAATATAAAAAGAGCAAATACTCAAATCAAAGTTTAGAAAAGAGAGGAGACAGTCAAAGGAGTAGTACTTATTTAAAGAAATAACACAAATCTTTCCAAACCTCAGAAAAGATATAACTCCCTAGTAAGATGAAATCCAAGTAAGATACCTACTCCTAAGACATACTGTAACCAAACTGTCAAAACTCAAAGTCAAGAAGAGGATTCTAAAAGTAGCAAGAGAAAAAAAGCAGATATCATGTAAGAGAATTATATTAAAGCTAGTAGCAGATTTATCAGCGGAAACCTTATAGGCCAAGAGAGAGGGTGCAGAGTGCTAAAGGAAAAAAATGCCAACCAAGAATATTGTATCTAAAAAAGTTGTCCTTGAGAAATGAAGGAAAGATTTTTCCAGACAAACAAAAGAAAACTGAGGGAGCTAATCACTGCCAGACTTTTTTTTTTTTTTTTTGCAAGAAATACTAAGGGTAGTTCTTCCAGCTGAAAGAAAAAGATGCTTATTGTAACACAAAGACACAAAAATATAAAACACAAAAAGCATGAAAGTATAAAAGTAAGTATACAGCAAAATTCAGCACACTCTAACACAGTAATGAAGTGAGTAAATGATTTGTATCTTTAGCATGACAGTTAAACAACAAAACCATTAAAATACTAGTAGCTATAATAATTTGTTAACAGATGTACAATACAAAAAGATGTAAATTATGACATTAGAAATTCAGGATGGGGAAATGGAGTCAAAGTATAGAGTTTTTTTTTGTTTGCTTGGTGTTTTGTTTGTTTGTTTTTTGTTTTTGTAATCAAAGTTAAGTTTTTATAGGTTTAAAGTAACCTATCATAACCAAAAGATGATTTTCTAAGTCTCATGGTAGCCCCAAAGAAAAAAATAGAGTATATACACAAAACATAAGAAGAAATTAAAGCATACCCATAATGAAAATTACCTCATCACCAAGGAAGATTAAAAAAAGGACTAACAGATCTATAACACGAGCAGAAAACAACTAGCAAAATAACAGTAGTAAATCCTTACTTATCAATAGTAACCTTGAATCTAAATGGATTAAATCGATTAAATTTGATTAAATTTTTATTGATTAAATTGATTGGATAATCAAGACATAAAGTAGCTAAATGAATTTTTTAAATATGCAACTATATGCTGCTTATAATAGACTCCCTTCACCTGTAAGAGCACACATAGACTGAAAGTTGAGGGATGAAAAAAGACGTTCTATGAAAATAAAATGCAAAACAGAACAGAAGTAGCTATGCTTATATCAGATAAAAAGTCAAAAACTGTAAAATAATACAAAATTGTTATATAATGATAAAAGGGTGAATTCAGCAAAAGAATATAATACTATAAATAAATATGTACCTAACATCAGAGGACTTAAACATATAAAGCAAATATTAATTGAATTAGGAGAGAGAAAAACTGTAATGCACTAACAATAGAGGAAATCAACAAACCCACTTTCATCAAGGAAAGGATCCATAAACAGAAAACTAATAAAGAAATATTGGACATAAATTGCACTTTAGTCAAAATGAACCTAACAGACATACACAGACACTCCATCCAAAAGTAGCAGAATGTACATTCTTCTTCTCAAGCACACAGGGAACATTCTCCAGGATAGATCATATATTAGTCCAAACCAGAAGTCTTAGCAAGTTTCAAAAGATTGAAATCATATGAAGTATTTTTTCTGACTATAATGGTATGACACTGGAAATCAATAAAAAGAGAAACATTGTAAAATTTATAAAAACATAGATATTAAACAATGTAACCCTAAACAACCAATGAGTCAATAAAGAAATTAAAAGAGAAAATATACAAACAAAAAATGTTTAGACAAATAAAAATGGAAATACCACATACCAAAACATATGAGATAGCAAAAGCAGTTATGAGAGGGAAGTTTATAGCAATAAACATCTGCATTAAAAAAGAAAAGCTTCATATAAACAACTTAACCTTCCTAGAAAAAGACCTTTCTAGAAAAAGAAAAACTAAGCCCAGAGATAAAGGGAGTAAATAATAAAATCAGAGCAGAAATAAATAAAGTATAGAAAATTAATAGAAAATATCAATAAAATGAAGACTAGGTTTTTGAAAAGAGAAACAAAATTGATGAATCTGTAGCTAAACTAAGAATAAAAGAAAAAAGCCTCAAATAAACAAAATCAGAAATAGAAAATAAGACATTAAAACTGATAACACAGAAACACAGACGAAGGGTCATATGAAGCTATTATGATCAATTATTTGACAATAAACTGGATAACTTAGATGGATGAAATAGATACATTTCTATGCATATCAACTTACCAAGACTGAATCATGAAGAAATAGAAAATCTCAACAGACCATTAATGAGTAAGGAGATCAAATCATTACTAAAAAGTCTCCCATTAGAAAATCTCAGGACTGGATGGCTTCACTGATAAATTCTACCAAACATTTAAAAATACCAATCTTTCTCAGACTATCCCCAAAAAATTAAAGAGAGGAAAATGCTTTCAACCAAAGCCAGACAAGGACACTACCAAAAGAAAAATAGAAAAAGATAAAAATAAAAATACAGGCCAATATCCCTGCTGAACATAGATGCAGAAATCTTCAACAAAACACTAGCAAACAAAATTCAACACATTTTGAAAAAATTATTCACCATGTTCAAATGGGATTTACCCTAGAGATGCAAGTATGGTTCAACGTATGCAGACTTACAAATGTGATACACCACATGAACCGAATGAAGGACAAAAGACATGATCATCTCAATGGATGCAGAGAAAGCATGTGACAAGATTCAACATCCTTTCATAATAAAGTCTCAACAGATTATGTATAGAAGAAATGTACCTCTACACAGTAAAGGTCATATATGACAAAATCATAGGTAACATCATACTCAACGGGTAAAAGCTGAAAGCTTTTTATCTAAGATCAGAGACAAAATAAGGAGTGCACTCTTACCACCTCTATTCAGTGTAGTACTGGATGTTCTAGCCAGTGCAATTAGGCAAGAGAAAGAAATAAAAAGCACCCCAATTGGAAAGGAAGAAGTGAAATGGTTCCTTTTTGCAGATGACATAATCTTATATATTAAAAAAAAAAAACCCTAAATGATCCACCCCTAAACTGTTAGAACTAATAAACAAAGTAAAGTTGCAGGATACAAAGTCAACATACAAAAATTAGTAGCATTTCCATACACTACCAGTAAACAATCTGAATAAGAAATCAAGAAAACAATCCCGTTTACAATAGCCACAAAAATACTGAGAACAAAATTAGCCAAAGAAATAAATGTTTTATATACTGAAAACCATAAAACATAAATGAAAAAACCTGAAGAAGACACAAGTAAATGGAAAGAAATCCCATGTGCATTGATTGGAAGAATTAATATTGTTAAAATGTCCATAGTTCCCAAACTCATCTACAGATTTAATGTATTCCTCATCAAAATTTCAATAACATGTTCTCAGAAATAGAAAAAAAGTTTCTAAAGATTTTATGGACTGCAAAAGAGTTCAAATTGCTGAAGCAATCCTGAGCAAAAAAACAAAGCTGGAGGCATCATGCTATCAAACTTCAAAATTTACGGCAATGTTGTAGTAATCAAAACAGCATGGCACTGGTCTAAAAACAGTTAGAACAATAGAACAAAATAAAAGCCCAGAAATAAATCCGAGAGAGAAGAGAGACAGACAGAGAGAGAGAGACAGAGAGAGACACACAGAGAGAGAGAGATTGATCCATGGAATAAAAGTAAAAAATCACTTGTCAAGTGATTTTTCAGGAGATGCCAAGAAGAGACAAGGAGGAAAAGACAGTCTCTTCAATAAATGTGCAGGAAAAACTGAATCTCCAAACACAGAATAATGAAATTAGACCTTGTCTCATACCATACACTAAAACAGCTCAAAACTGTTTAAAAACTTAAATGTGAGACCCAAAACTGTAAAACTAGTAGGAGAAAACATTGAAAAAAGCCCCACAACATTGATCTGGGCCAAAGAAAAACTTAAAAAAAAAAAAAAAAAAGAAAGAAAGGAATTGCATCAAATTGAAAACTTCTCCACACCCAAGGAAACAATGAACATAATGAAGACAACTTATGGAATGTGAGAAAATATTTGCAAACTATGCATCTGATAAGGGGCTGCTATCCAAAGTATATAAGGAGCTCAATTCAACTGCAAGGAAAAAAATTTAAAAATGGACAAAGGAACTGAATAGAACTCAAAAGAAGACATACAAATGACCAAGAGCATATGAAACAATGTTTATCACTAATCATTAGAAAAATTAAAATTATAATGAGACATCATTGGCTATTATCAAAACAGTAAAAGATAACAAGTGTTGGTGGGGATATATCAAAAGGGAACACTTGTGCTCTGTTGGTGAGAATGTAAGTTAGTATAGTCATTATAGAAAATGGTTTGGAGCTTCCTCAATAAATTAAAAATAGAATTACCATATTATCCAACAATCACACTACTAAGTATATATCCAAAGGAAGTGAAATCAGTATGTTGAAAAGATATCTGTACTTCCATGTTTATTGTAGCATTATTTACAATAGATAACATTTGAAATCAACTTAAGTGTCCATCTATGAATGAATGGACCAAAAAAAAAAAAGTGGTATATATACAAAATGGAATACTATTCAGCCATGAAGAAGGAAATCCTGTCATTTGTGACAGCATGAATGAACTTGGAATACATTATGCTAAATGAAATAAGCCAGGCACAGAAAGACAAATACTGCATAATCTCACCTATATATGGAATCTAAAAATTTTTGAACTTACAGAAATAGAGAGTAGAATGGTGGTTACCAGGGGTTGGGAGATTGAGGGGAAGGGGGGGATGTGGGTTAAAACTTTCAAAATTTCAATTTAATAGGAAGAATAAGTTCAAATGTGCTAATGTACAACATGGTAAGTATAGATGACAATATATTATATTCATTAAAAATGATAATGAAGTAGATTTTAAGTATAATCACAAAAATAACTGTGAGGGAATGCAAATATTAATTTGCTCAATTTAGGCATTTCACAGTTTATACATGTTTTAAAGCATCATTTGGTAGACAGTAAATATATACAATTTGCTAATTTAAAAAGTACAGAAAGATAAATATTAAAAAAAGAAATTTCTGATTTCTAAGTGAGCATTAGATATCAATGCCTATGACTATAAGAGATTATTGTGTGATTTGCATTTTCAGGCAGAAAAAAATTAAAGAAGCAGAGATTTATTTTTAACCTTCAAACTAAATAATTTTATCCTTGTTTAAAGATGCTGCACAGATTGAAATTTGAATTTTTTGCAAGTAATTTACAAAAATGTTGAAAATGAACACAGACAATATATGATAACAAAATGCTCTTCAATCCTGTCATCCACATTTTTTACTTTTGGATCAAAGTTGTTTACATAGTAAGCCAAATGTGAAAAAATTATCAAGAAAAACTCAGAAATTTGAAACTTTTATTATTTCTTATGTTTTCTGCTTTTTAGACATACATGTTTTCCATCCCCATTTCTATGCCCTGAGTTGCTACATAGACTTCTCATTGTATTCATGAATAAATTAGTACATAATTTATGTAGTTTTGATCTCTCCTCTTAAAAATTACTTAATTAGATTTTTCATCAATTACAGCCTTGTGTATGAGACTTTATGAGATTTTAGTTGTCTTCATTCATTTGCTTACCCCCCACAGAGGGAAACATGCATACCATGTTGTTCTACACCATAAAATTTTAAATGAGGTCCTCATCCATCATATTAATAGTCCAATTAACAGTATACAGCATGCTATGGTTCTACCTGATTTACCTCCTCTAGCAAACAAGTAGACAATATTTTTAGTTAGATTCCCGGTGTTAAGATTACCAGAGAAACTAAGATTTAAAGTTGCTGCTACACTGTTAATCATGCTAAATACAAAGTTTTTATGCAGCAAGATATGCATCCTGCAATTCTTATCAGTCATGCATCTCATACTGAAAGTAAGATGCAAAGACGTCCTCTCAACTCATGTGAAACCTCAATTCATTCTCTAGTGCTAATTATAAGCTATCAAAGAGATGACATGTTCCAAGTTGCCTAGACCTTTCATGAGGGTTTCAATGGCACACCTAAGTCAGTTGATTAAAATACTATTATTTGTCTACATGACTCTTTTTCAATGAAAATATTTCACATTATTAAGCAATGGAGTAATCTTTACAAAGTTAAAGCTTAATCTAAGTAATGAGCAACATTAATCAAAGCCCAACAGGAGTAATCAGGCTTCAGACAATGCAACCATTTAAAAAGTTTGCTAATGAGTGTTTCAAGTGAAAGTGAATGATTTTATTCTTAGGTGTAATATCACTATTCATGAGCGTCCACTGGAAACATTAAACTCTAGTAGAAAGGCCACTGCTGCAGCTTCAATAATTACCTATAAAAACTTCTTCAACAATGCTCAGGAATAGAATATATTTGCATAATATGCAATTTCAATGCCCAGTGGTTTTCTGAATAATGCGTCACTTGTCAAACTTCATCTTAGGTTAGCATAATGTTTTTCTCTAGCCACTGAGGGAGGCTGAGTCTCTTTTGCATTACTTTTTTGTGTTCAGCACTGAACAAACAATAATAAATGATGAACTTCCAAATAAATAAAGTCTTTGACTAAAGAAGGCAGCAGAAAAGAATATAATGAGAAATGAGCACTATGTCCAAACCTTAGCCTGCCTTTATTTACTTATTCTGTTGTGTGTTTGATTTCTCATCACTGTGGCAGGCAATACTATGGGTTCTAAAAAGATGTCCTCATCCTCATCCCTGGGACCTGCAATTTTGTTACCTTACATAGCAAAAGCAGGACTTGGCAGTTATGCTTACTATTTAGATGGGAGTGTCACCCTAGGTTACTCAGGTAAGTCCAGTGTAACCAGTGTGAGAGAGATGGGAAAGTGCTCCACTGCTGGCTTTGATTTGGAGAAAGAGGTCACAAACCAAAGACAGCAGGCAGTCTCTTGAAACTAGAAAAAGCAAGAAAATGATTCTCCCTGAGAAACCTCAGAGAAACACAGTCCTGCCACCAAATACCTTGATTATAGCCCAGTGAGAAACTTTTTGGATGTCTGACCTCTAAACTGTAAGATAATACATCTGCATTGTCTTCAGTGACTTAAGAATACTGCTGACATTGCATCCACCCTCAATCTCTGCATATTACTCATCTGAATATCTCTCATCCATATCTCAAAAATCTCATTTTTAATGTCAGTGCAAGTTCTTTAGTTTAGACCATCACCATTACTTTCCCCAGTTATTTTCCTTAAATTACTTGGCTAGAACCTCAGAGAGCTTGACCTTCTGCTTTTTTCATGACAGGCAAGTGGTTGAAATGTTGAAAGCCTTCAAAGAAAGAGAGATCCTTTCCTGTTGGAAGAGTCAGAGAAAGCTTGCATTGACAAGGATTATTGCTGTAATCGTAACTTTGCCCCCATTCTTCAATTTTATTACAGATACAGCAAAAACAAAGGTTTTTCTAATAAAATGAGGAGCATATACCTCATTTTGGAATTATTGGTCCCCAACATTGTGCTTCCAGCTGCATCATTCTCTGTGAGTTATAAATATAACAAAAGCTCTCCCTAAACTATACAATCATATAACCTGATAAAGCTGGCTTAGTTCAGTCACTTTCAGTAAAACATGGGGAGAAATGCCAGATATAGGTGATGGGGGGGGATGGAGGCATCAAACCACCTTGCCATGTATGTACCTTTGCAACAATCCTGCATGATCTGCATATGTACCCCAGAACCTAAAGTACAATTTAAAAAAGTGTATGTTGATGAACAATTAATTTATATTTGCAGGTGTTCTGATCACTTTTTTTTTAAGTCATACACTTTATTTTGAACTGTAGAGAAACAGAAAGCCCAGGAAGCTTGATTATGATGAAACAGCAGCCACAATGGAGCACTCCCTCTTCAAATACAATTTAACATTTCTACGGCTTTGTCTTCAGTGCTGCTATTACCTGTGTGTGAATTGCCCTTCATCCACAGGCTCCACCCATCACTCTCTAAAAAAAGTTAAAGAACATGAAAATGCCTCTGATTTAGTCAAACCAAGCCAGAGACCTATCCAGAGTGTGTATGAATTTAGTAACTGATGACTTTTTCCTAAAAATCAATGGCTGTTCTTCCACATCCTGGAGGAATTGATTCAACATCATCGATGTCTCTTCTCAAGCTCTAATTCAATCATTATTTTACCTAATGAAGGAATCTGGCTACCGAGTCCGCTAGAGGACATGATCTGAGCCATGTGGCTATCCATCATGACCTCACTAACTCTCCATGGACTCTGTTCTTTATGCCAACAGTAGGGACTATTTTACTAGAATGATCGCAGTTGTGTAAAAGTTTTCTTGATGTTTTACTTGAATAAATGCATTGATTCAAAATGCTGAATTAGTCATTAATGCTGATTGCCAAGTATTTATGTTCTTACCTATCTGGGCCTGTGGTGAGATTGCACTTCAGAAACACCTTGAGGTCCTAGTGGGACCATGTAACAAGTTCTAGCCAATGCTTTACAATGCTTTACAAGCAGATTTCTTACTTTCATGAAACGCAATGCTGTTTCCCTCTAGCATGATGACTGGCCATCTTCAGGATGGTACCAGATGGCTCAGCTATGGCATGTGAGTGACCCAACGAGCAGAATCATCATGGCTGACAAGAGAAGAGCATGAGTATGAGGAACATCTTGGTTGTTGAGCCACTAAGATTTATAGGTTGTTTTTTACTGCAGCGTAATCTACTGTGTTCTGATTGATACACATTACTTTGTTTGTAATGATGTACACACAAAAATGAAAGACAGTGGAGCAAGAATGAGAATAGTATACTTGTCTATAGCAAAGGAGATGAGAGACTAGCCAACTCAAAGAAAAAGGCATCTCTCTGGACAGGGCGTCTCTCTGGGCAGGGCATCCAGAAGATTATTCCTCTCTGGGAAGGACATCTACAAAGCTACAGTAACTAAAACAGCGTGGTACTGGTACCAAAACAGATACATAGACCGATGGAACAGAACAGAGACCTCAGAAATTACACCCTATGTATACAACCATCTGATCTTTGACAAACCTGACAAAAACAAGCAATGGGGAGGAAATTCCCTATTTAATAAATAGTATTGGGAAAACTGATTAGCCATGTGCAGAAAACTGAAACTGGACCCCTTCCTTACACCTTGTACAAAAATTAACTCAGGATGGATTAAAGATTTAAACATAAGACCTAAAACCATAAAAAACCCTAGGAGAAAACCCAGGCAATACCATTCAGGACATAGACATGGGCAAAGACTTCATAATTAAAACACCAAAATGATGGCAACAAAAACCAAAATTGACAAATGGGATCTAATTAAACTAAAGAGTTTCTGCACAGCAAAAGAAACAGTCCTCAAAGTTAACAGGCAACCTACAGAATGGAACACAATTTTGGCAATCTATCCATCTGACAAAGGGCTAATATCCAGAATGTACAAGAAACTTAAACAAATTTACAAACACACACAAATCAAACAACTTCATCAAAAAGTGGGCTAAGCATATGAACAGACACTTTTCAAAAGAAGAGATTTATATGGCCAAGAAACCTATGAAAAATGCTCATCATCACTGATCATTAGAGAAATGCAAGTAAAAACCACAATGAGATACCATCTCACAGCAGTTAGAATGGCGATCATTAAAAAGTCACAAAACTACAGATGCTGGAGAGGATGTGGAGAAATAGGGATGCTTTTACACTGTTGATGGGAGTGTAAATTAGTTCAACCATTGTGGAAGACAGTGTGGTGATTCCTCAAGGATCTAGAACCGGAAATATCATTTGACTTAGTTAGATCCTGTTATTGTGTATATATCCAAAGGATTATAAATCATTCTACTATAAAGACACATGCACACCTATGATTTTTGCAGCACTATTCAAAATAGCAAAGACTTGGAACCAACCCAAATGCCTATCAATGTCAGACTGGATAAAGAAAATGTGGCACATATACGCCCTGAAATATTAGGCAGCTGTAAAAAGGAATGAGTTCATGTCCTTTGCAGGGACATGGATGAAGCCAGAAACTATCATTCTTCACAAACTGACACAAGAACAGAAAAACCTAACACTGAATGTTCTCACTCCTAAGTGGGAGTTGAACAATTAGAACATATGGGCACAGGGAGTGGAGCATCACACCTGGGACCTGTCAGGCAAGGGCAAGGGGGAGAGATAGCATTAGGAGAAATATCTAAGGTAGATGATGGGTTGATGGGTGCAGCAAAGCACCATGGCACATGTATACCTATGTAACAAACCTGCACATTCTGCACATGTATCCAGAACTTAAAATAATTTTTAAAAAGGCAGAAGAACCCTAGAGACCTCTGCTTATCTCTTCTTATATAATCTGAAATCATAGTTCCCAACCTCTTGCTCTAAAGGACCCATTTCAATCTCAGAATATACCGAGACGCCTATGTGATTTTCGTATTCATTGATTGAGGACATATATGATGAAAAATTCTTCCTATGAATTGAGAAAAGGATCACACATTTTGATTTATTTGCTTTTGTTCCATGACCAAAAATCACTGCCCAGACCAGTGTTGTGAGATGTTCCCCTGTGCTTTATTTGAGTAGTTTTACAGTTTGAGGCCTTACATGGACATTTTCAATCTGCATTTGGATATCCAGTTTTCCCAGCACCGTTTATTGAACAGACTGTCTTTTCCTCATTGTCTGTTCTTGGCACCTTTATCAAAAATCAGAAAGATTTAGCCTTCACTGCTCCAGCAGAAGAACCATGCAGCATAGTTAATAACTTCTCTGGAGTACTCTCCCATGGAGCACAGTATAATCTCTTCCCAAAATTCTGCTCTCAATCCCTCCTGGGCCTAATCTGTATTCAGTGTCTACCTATTCTGCTGAACCTGCAGCATTTTGGCTACTCCCTAACTACTTACTTCTCCTAAGGCATCTTCTTGTCAATAAATTCCTAAACAAACCCGATGTCATCTCTGTTTCCAACAGCAAGTGCAGGAACTCCTGATCTCTCAGGAGATGTTTCATCACTTTGCTTGTCTCGCTGTTAGTATGATAAGATACAAATGCCCTTTAGAGACAGTAGTGACTGCAACCAAATCCCACACTTTGACATTATTTCAGCCCATTCAATCAAAATATATTAATGGAACCACTATATGCTACTGGTATTAGAGATGATCAAAGTTAGGAGCTGAGCCTCATTTTCTACCAGCCCAGGACCTCAGGTTCCCCCAAATAAGACAGACTAACAGTGATAAAACTATAAGACACAGGTTGCAGAAATGAGAATGGCGTTTATTGGCTTATCGTTAGAAATGCAGCTGCCAAGAGTCTTGCAGTGCATAAATCCATTACTCAGCATGTGTTTTCCATGCACAGGTACCACCTTAGAACCAGCGTGGTGGTTGTTGAGCCAGATATAAATGCATGTGGAGCTTGGGTTTAGAGTCTTATTTCTTGCTATTTCCTGATGTGTAGTTTCACATTCTTCAGTCTAATTTTTCTCTTCTACAAAATATTGAGAAGGATGCATTTCTTGTGGAATCATTGTGAAGTTAAACATTGAGATGATGATGATGATGACACTAGCTAACATTTATTCTGTGCCACTCAAATCTTTCTGTACCTTGATATTTCAATCTGCTGCTATAATATTGTCCCATTATTATTTGTTTTGCAGATGAGAAAACCAAAATTCAGAAAAGGGGAAGTGTACTATAGGGATATAGTCAAGTATAGGTAGTCAAGAGCTGTACAAAATGTAGCTGCTGCTGTCTTCTCTAGACTGGGAATTCTTTACATTCTTTGCCCCTTGCTATTTTATTTTGTACACTGTATCTTATTCACCTGTATTAGTTTTTATGGTAAAAGAATTAAATCGCTCTAATCTTTTCCTTTGATATAAATGCTTTGATATTCAGTGATTCGGTTTTAATTTTAGTTCTGTTATTTCAAAATGTATAGATGATTTATTTTTGCCTTTGTGGCACGTTTTAATATTTGTTTGTAGTTTCTATTGCTTTAAAGAATAGGAATGCCCATCTTTTCACGCATTAAAGAAGTTATTCTCTTGAACTGAATTGCAACTCATTTTCCCTAGTAAAATGTAGTAAACATTTTTTTCACTTTTCTTTATAACACCTACTTTGTCACATCATAAATTTAGAAAGAGAGGCAAAATATAATATTTCTGCTATGAGTGTTCAGTTCCATTGAAATACATGACCCATTATTCTTATTCACCTGTGTCACACTGACTAAATTATTCATTTACAGAGCATTTTAAAATTTTGGTGGGCTGATAGTACTTTATAATTGTGTATGTGTATTCACACATATATACTTATCTTAGTTTTTCCTAATGGATTCATATTCACTAAACTGATTACAAAATAGAGCCTCATAGGATTTGTACAAACACATATGTATATTTCATATATATGCATATATGTATATACTTGTTTTCATTGTCATCGTATTTTTATGTAACACTTTCTGTAATGTAGCATGTATTTTTGTTAAAATTCTCTTCTAAATAACTAATAAAGCTTGTTTTTTTCTTCTACAAGTAACATGCATCTCTCTTTATATGTATTTCTAAATAATTGTGTGTATTTATTTTATTAACATTTCTTTTCCATCATGACTTCTAATTAATTATTACCAGGGGGCATTAATGCATTTGTACTTCGGCCATCACATTTTTAACATGCAGGCATTCTTCCCCGAGCTCTATATGCTTGCTCTCCTTAGTATCTAGTTACTGTTTAATGGAGAAAATACAGTTAATCATCTCATACTGAAGGCTAGGTTCTAAAATCAGAAAATGAAGCAAAGAGCAGAGAGTCAAAAATCATTCTCCAGTAGCCTCTAAATAACAAATTAAGCAGAGGGTGCACAGTTTCATGAACTATTTATCAACCCATCCAAGCAATCGTGAACTGAGCATTTCTAAGCCAGGTCACCATGACCAGGAGGAAGAAGAAATTACTCTGGGATGCCAATGGCGTAGATATTTATCAAGGTTTCCTTGGTCATTTTAGAGATGGCTACTTGGTTTTATATTCTCTTTCTACTTTTCCTTTTCCCTAACTGAATAAACAGCTGGTGTTTGGTGAGAGGGAGAATAGTGGAGGGGGTCGTGGTTGGCGTTGGTGGGGAGAGAGAATGGTGGAAGGGATGTGGCTGGTGTTTGGTGGGGAGACAGAGTGGTGGAGGGGGTTGTGGTTGGTGTTTGGTGGGAGAGAGAATAGTGGAGGGGGTCGTGGTTGGTGTTTGGTGGGGAGAGAGAATGGTGGAAGGGATGTGGCTGGTGTTTGGTGGGAGACAGAATGGTGGAGGGGGTTGTGGTTGGTGTTTGGTGGACAGAGAAGGGTGGAGGAGATCATGGTTGGTGTTTGGTGGGAGAGAGAATGGTGGAGGGGGTCGTGTTTGGTGTTTGGTGGGGACAGAGGATGGTGGAGGGGGTCATGGTTGTTATTTGGTGGGGACAGAGAATGGTGGAGGGGTTGTGGTTGGTGTTTGGTGGGACAGAGAAGGGTGGAGGGGGGTCGTGGTTGGTGTTTGGTGGAGAGAGAATGGTGGAGGGGGGTGTGGTTGGTGTTTGGTGGGGAGCATGTCATAGTTGGTGTTTGCTGGAAGAAAGAATGGTGGAGGGGGGTTGTGGTTGGTGTTTGGTGGGAGAGAGAATGGTGTAGGGGGTGTGGTTGGTGTTTGGTGGGAGAGACAATGGTGTAGGGGGTGTGGTTGGTGTTTGGTGGGAGAGAGAATGGTGGAAGGGGTCGTGGTTGGTGTTTGGTGGGAGAGAGCACGACGGAGGGGGGTGTGGTTGGTGTTCGGTGGGACATAAATGGTGGAGCGTGCCATAGTTGGTGTTTGCTGGGAAAGAGAATGGTGGAGGGGGGTCGTAATTGTGATAGGGGGCTTTCTTCTGCAGAATACTTTTCCCTGCATATTCATCCCCACCACTTATTTCCAAGCATCAGCAACCTGCTGGCTCTACTTTCTAAGTTTCAAAAATATGTTAAAATCTTTCATCAGATGATGGCCCCTTTGTCTTCTCTTTGAAGTTGTGTGCTTGCCCCTTTTTAATCCCTTCCTGAGATTTTTAAAGGATTTTGATATAGGTGATGGGGGAGGAAGGCAGCAAATCACACTGCCATGTGTATACCTATGCAACAATCTTGCATGTTCTTCACATGTACCCCAAAACCTAAAATGCAATAAAAAATATATATTTAAAAAAAAAGGATTTTGAAGAGAAGCAGATACAAAAACATATGTGTCATCTGCCAGACTGAACTAGCAGCTTCTGTCTCCTTCATGTCATTCTTTCCTTGATTCTTCAGTAATTCTTTCTGTCATTTGCTTTTCAGTCTCCATTCTGCATTTGTGTCTCTCTTATTTGCAACTTGTCTACAATTATTTTCCCAATAATAACCTTAAAATCCCATGGCACAGTATCATAGAAGTAACATTTTACTGCCACATTTGGGGGAGAAAAATGTGTCATATAAAAATTCATTAACTTTGTATCTGTTATTACACTTTAAATTACTTTATATTTCAGCGTTTAAAACATTAAGTGTCAAATGGAAATATGGTTGGCTTGTCATGAAATGTAATGGAGAGAAGGCAGCACTCAGTAATGAGTTTAAATCTACCAATTACGATGTCAGTGCTGACCAGCGAAAACCACCAGGAATGCATGTGTTTTTAACAAGCTGTACTTACTACTCTTTGCAGTTAGAAAGGACTTACACCATGGAGAACTTTGGCACATCTTAATAAGAAAGAGTTAGAACAGAGTTATTACAGCATTTAGGCTGTTAGGTGATTTTTGAGTAGGTTTTCAGAAAGCAGGGCTGTGCTCTGGATTGGATGCCCTCAAGGAGCAGGACGTTGTCCTATGATTGGGTATCTGAATACATTTTATCTAGGAGGAACAAGACCAGACCAAAGCTAAAATAATTATTTCTAAAGAAGCCACCTGCACTCATATCAGCTGGCATGGGGGGATTTATCATTTTTTGTTTGTGTGGACAATGTTAATGTTTTATTTATGTTAGACCTGATTACAGACTCGTCTTGTTTTGTCATGATCAATAATGTTCATAAATGGCCTTGTCTCGTGTCAATGTTCTGTGAAATTTGTATATGTAACAGGAAAATGCAGCGCCATGCACACCATAATCTATGAATAGTACCATGAAATCTTTGGGTATTAAAAGTTGCTATTCACAACAATTTAAAACATTCAAAAATAAAATTAGTTTTAAGGATAACTCCATCTACTCCTATTTCTTCATTCAGGTTCCTTCATTAAAGCATTTGAAGGTGATGTCAAAGTGATTTTCATTTTTGTCACATTTTAATAGACAAAAATGATCATGAGGGTGTTTTCCCCCATGCTGTTCTGATGATAATGAGTGAGTTCGCATGAGATTTGATGGTTTATAAGGGGCTCTTCCCCCTTCACTCTCTCTCTTCTTCTGCCTTGTGAAAAAGGTGCCTGCTTCCCCTTTGCCTTCCACCATAACTGTAAGTTTCCTGAGGCCGCCTCAATCATGTGGAACTGTGAGTCAATTAAACTTCTTTCCCTTATAAATTACCCAGTCCCAGGTATTTCTTTATAGAAGTGTGAAAAAGGACTAACACACACATATAGCTGTGCAAAGAAAGACACAGACTATAAATTAAAATCTGTACATAACCTTCTGAAATTTTAGTCCCATAGTAATTTTTTTTAAATTTTACTACTGGCAGAAGACATTATTACAACCTGCAACACTTTGTTGTATTCCAAATAATTAACACACCTGAAGCAATGTCATAGTTATTAGTAACTCCAAATTCCCCAAATAATCTGTCAACTTCTCTAGTATTTATTACTAATAACACAGTGACATCAAAATTTTAAAATCAATATTTTTAACAGATTTGATGTCAGGAAAGTTAGCAAGGAAAGAGAATTATGCCTTTTTCCCCCTCAAGCTACTTTTGTTTTCATTGGAAGACAAATGATTTTCACATGTAAGCTACCCCAGAAAAAAAATCCTGCCAACATTACATGGTATCATACACAATTACCTAAGTAAGATACAGACTCGAAGTTAGGTAAATGCCACCATGATTCAAGGTCTCTGGGCCCTGTAGAGGCAACCTTCTTTATTACTTTGAATCATGTCCCAGATAAAACAGAGCCACTATTCTTTTTTTGTTTTGATTTGGTTTGTTTACAACTTTTAGTTTAGATTCAGGCAGTACATGTGCAGGTTTGTGACCTGAGTATATTGCATGATACTGAGGTCTGGGTTGTGAATGAGCCTGTCACCCAAGTACTGAGCATGGTACCAAACAGTTAGTTTTTCAACCCTTGCTCCCCTTTTCCGTTCCCTCTCTAGTACTCTCCACTGTCTATTTTTGCCATCCTTATGTCCATGAGTACTCAATGTTTAGTTCCCACTTATACATGAGAACAATATTTGGTTTTCTGTTCTTGTATTAATAGTCTTTAGCTGCATCCATGTTGCTGCAAAGGACATAATTTCATTCTTTATTATGACTGTGTGGTATTCCATGGTGTATATGTAGCACATTTTCTTTGTTCAGTCTACCGTTGATGAGCACCTAGGTTCATTCCATGTCTTTGCTATTGAGAATAGTGTTACAAGAAACATGCAAATGTGTATGCCTTTTTAGTAGAATGATTTGTTTTCCTTTGGACATACACCTAGTAGTAGAATTATTGGGTCAAATTGTAGTTCTGTTTTACATTCTTGAGAAAACTCCATCTGCTTTCTACAGTGGTTGAACTAATTTACGTACCCACCACCTGTGTATAAGCATTCCATTTTCTCTGCAGCTTCAATACCAACTGTCATTTTTTGACCATTTAATAATAGCCATTCTGACTTGTATGAGATGGTATCTCATTGTGGTTTTGATTGGCATTTCTCTTATGATTAATGATGTAGAGCACTTTTTTCATTGATTTGTTGGCCACTTGTATGTCTTCTTTTGAGAAGTGTCTGTTCATGTCTTTTGCCCATTTTTAATGGGGTTATTTGATTTTTGCTTGTTGAGTTGTTTAATAGAACCACTATTCTGCAATTACTGTAAACCACAATGCTATGATTTAAATGAGATTACACATGTACTAGAAAGGGCATGGTCTTTAGATCAAAAAGATCTAGATTTGATTTGCAAAGTTTTCTTGGTTTTGTTTTCTGTTTTTCATACATGGGAAAGTTTTAGAGAAACAACATAATTTTTTATAAGCACTAGTTTCTAACTTTGTGAAATAAACTCAAAAGTGGTCATTCTACAAGGTTATTGTAAAATTTAGGAGAGGTTGAGTTCACAAAACACCTAGCAAAAGTAACTGGCACTTACAAAAGCCTAGAGGACAGATAACACCTCTTTCTCACTTTTGCTGTTGATTTTCTACTTCTTCTTCTTCTTATGGTTATTATTATTATTGCTTTATCAGTCCTCTTCCTTTATTTCCATCATTGCCATCATCATCGCCATCATGGTTATCACCCTCATTGTCCCTCCATATTGTGTTCTTATTCTATTCTGGGCCCCATACTGAACGCATTATAAGCATAATTACATTAATCCTAACTACCTGCCAATACTACAAAGCAGACATATCCTATACAAAGTCATCAAGAGCAGAATAGTTAAGTATTTTACCTGACATTCAATAGTTTGTGGGATTTTCCCCTTCAACTTCTTAACATTTAACTATCCCAGAACTGTAGCATTTATCCTTCTCTGCTAGATTTCTCTATCAACACTCATCACATTGTCTATCTTTAGTCTCAATGCTTTATATATCATATACCATCTGTATACCAATAACATATGTGTACGGGGATATATCGCAGCCCAAACAATTCCCCTCAACTTCAGATTCATGATATGCAATATCTCTTTTGAGATATCTAACACATGCCTCAAATCTGACAATATCCCAATACACTCTGAAAATCTTCCTCCAAAATCTACTCTACTTCTCAGTTTTTCTTATTTTGGTTAACAACATTTCCATCCTAAAATCAACCCAAAAATTTGGAGATCACCTTGACTTCACTCATATCCCATCTAATCCATCAACAAATAATTATTCAAAAGATATACAAGATGTGACTCCATGTCTAGCTACCAACTCTGTCTTCCAAGCCATCTCACATTACTTGTGTATAATTGCACTGTTTTCCCTTCCCTTTCACTGTTTTCCCTCAAAGTTGTCTAAAATGCTCCAGGAGCCATCTATCTCTTCCTCAACACTCTGTCTTGCCATCACTAGACCTGTTGATTCTCTGGTGGCCTCTTTGCTCTTCCTCCAATACTGCAGGTGTAGTCCCATTCTTGGCCCTTAACATCTGCTGTTTTCTCTCTTCTCTTCCTATCTGCTTTTTTCACTCCTTTTGGCATTTGCTCAAAAGTCCTTTGTTCAATGATGATTTTTATGATTCTTACATTTAAAATTCACAACACATGCTCATGTCATCATTCCCCATCCTATTCCCTAGCCTTAATTTTGTCATAGTACATATTACCCTTTAATAATTTCTATAAATTATTTGTTTGTGTATTTGTATTCTTTCTCTGTCCTACTTGAGTGTAAGAACCATGGGGGAAGAATTTCCTTTTAGTTTTGTTCACTGGCAGATCAAACAAATAATTTAGAACAGTGCCTGACGATTACTAAATATATTTTAAATAAATGGATGGATACACACACTGAATACTAGCACACGGAATATAGAGATTGATACCCAGAAAACCATTGCAGAAGTATGACGCTTCAGCCACCTCATCAAATGTGTGCTCTGGAGAGAAAGCTCTGATGGCAATGTAAAAGATAAGTGGACATGGTTAGAAATCAGAAGTAGAAAGTCTAGATGAGCATGCAATGACAGTAGTCCAAATGAGGATGGGATCTAAGCTTAAAAGTGCAAAAGTAAGTTCAAGAGGAACTATTATGATATTATTTAAATAACTTGTCAGGTGGTTGGAAATAAAATATAGAGAAGATGGAAGTGATCAAATCGTGGCATAATTTCAAATCTTAGAGTTGCTGAAGTTGGTATTGCCATTAACAATGCTGTAAGCAGCATATTTATTAATTTATCAAAAAATCAAAGGAAATACTGTGGATATAAAGAGCAAAGACATTCAATATTAGGCAATAATTCTGCACAAGAAGTGGTTTTGCCCTTCAGGGAACATAAAGAAATATCTGGAGATTTTTTGATTGTCACATCTGGAGATGATGGGGGAGTGCCACCAGAATTTACCTGCACCTACTATGAATCTACATTCTACAATAAACAACAAATAATTATATGATCCATAAAATCAGTAGCACTCAAGTTGAGAAACCCTGGTAGCAGCTAAGCTGAATTTGAGTTACCTAATCTGTATTCACATAAAACCATTCAAAAATCAAATCTAGAAATCAGTAGACAGATCATTTTCGGTAATACAGTTTAATATCCACTGACTACATGTCTTTGACGGTAGCTGTAAAAATAGTTAAAATCATCAAGAAAATACAGTTTGAATGATAATCTGAACACAAATGTTTAGCAAACATATTTACATGTCTCTGGATAATTAAAGAAAGCAAATCAGGGGAAGGAGGGAGAATTTGGATGAAATGGAGAAAAGAAAAGAGATAAGAGCCTGTGAGAAAAGAAGTTAAGGAAGACATTCAAAATGAGAGGAGAAATGATGCTGATTTCTTTGTTAATAAATGGGACTTGAACAAGGACAAGGCAGGGTGCAAAGCATCTTTCCACCAAGTGGAGCAAGTCTTGGGCAGAGTCCCAGTTACTTTAATAGAAAAAGCAGAAGCAGATATAGCTTCCTGAGGTCATACACAGAAGAGAAGGAAAATATGGTGTAGGGGTAAGAGAATCCCACTGATTTGGGTGGGGTCCTCCCTCTTCTGCTTGTTAATTCTGTATCTCCTTGATCCTGTGTTTCCTCTTCTGTAAAATGGTGGTCACTCACTTAGACTGCAGGTCTGTGGTCAGGGTTAAATGGGATCTGTGTGTGTAGCACCCATTTCTTTCAAGACCATCCCACATCTTCTCCTTCTGAGGCTCTATGTCAGTTTTCTTTCCCTCATGCTTTCAGGGGAAGTTTGGTCAATAGCAGCCTCTGGTGGAAGATTAGAGGACAGAAGAAAGATTGTTGAGGATGTTTCTCTCCCTTCTTTGTGCTTGGAGGAATCCCCTCCAGAGCTCCAGCTTCTTCTGTATACTCGCCTCTCCCTCTGTGGCCTCAGCTGATGTTGAACAGCTGTATTATAACATTGGTTCCTCCCCTTCTCTGGCACCTTGTCAGAGACACTGGGTCTTCCCATTCTCCTCCATGCCCAGGCACCTCACAAGCTTCCTGTACTGCCTCCTTTTGCACTGTTTGGGTTCTACGCTTCTCTATCTGCGGTGCAGAAAATAACATAGATGAAGTCCTCTAGTGTTTTTCAGTTCTAGGGTGTCTAGTGACCCTGATGAATGCTGCAGGTGATTAATAACATGGTGCAGAATATGTGCTTTCTGGATATTTCCAACTATTGAGTTGGAAATATCAATAGTAAGTCCAGTTGAGAAGCTGTAAATTCCCAAGTGCTCAGCTCGTGGACACCACACAGTGCTTAATCAGCAGCACATGACGACTTTGTCCCTTACTTTTTCTTGCTTTCTATGTATTATTATTCTGCTAGTTGGAAGCCAAAAAATTGTTTACATTAAGAGACATTTTTCCCGTCAATAGATTCATGAAAATTATGTATCTTGAGCTCTGATATAAAGGATTTGAAACCTACAGACAGTATTTTCAGCTACTGCAAGTTTCCAGTTCCTCAAATGACGTTTCTTACAAGGGCATTCAATAAAAACTGAGAGCAGAATGGAGGGTTTTGCCAGAAAGTTGTTTCTGTACTTGCATAAATTAATTTGGGCTAGGAATGTACATTTTTGCTGAAACTGAGTACAGTGAGGTCTTCAAAAAACATAAGGAAAGAGAAATTTTAAACATATGTTATTTTTGAGAATCTTTACTAGGTACCTAAAATCACAATAAAGTTGGTTTCTTAATTAAAAACCATATGTAGACTTAGCCAATTTTTCTTCAAAGCCATTAATCTTATCTAGACTAATTCTTTTATTGCAGGATTCTTAAAATGAAAATAGCCCCAATTATCTCTTTGAGAAGGAGGACCGAGTTCTTACATCAAGGACTCAAGTTGAATGAAAAGGATTTCATTCACTTGTTCCCTGAATGTTGGCTTTCTGCAGCCCACTTCCCATGGAAGTGTCCACAATGGATGGAGCTCTCTGAGTTAACAGAGGAAGCATATGCCAGCTACCGCACAGCTTGGACCTACCTGAGATTTTTTATAGTCTTTCCATTTACCAAAACACCCTGAAATTACAAGGAGAGAAGAGGAAAGTAAAAAATTCTCAATATAGATGAAGAGTGAAGAAAGGTCCTTTTTTCTCCCCAGTTTAGTGGAAAATCCTACAGATTAGAAATCTGATGTCTTGGATATTGTGATGAACTGAGTGTTTGTTTTGTCCCCAAATTCATATTGGAATCCTATCCTCAAATGTGATGGCATTAGGATGTAGGACTTTTGGGAAGTGATTAGGTCATGAGAGTAGAGCCCTCTTGAATGGGATTAATACCCTAATAAAGGAGACCCCAGAGAGACCGTCACCTCTTGTGCCACATGAGAATATTACAGAACCACCAAATTAGTATGCCCGTTGCCCAGTAACAGACCAATACACCAAGACAGAAGGGTTTGCAGCAGAGAAAGAGTTTAATGATCCCAAGTGAGGCAATGGGAGGGACCCTCCAGTCCATCTCCCTGAGGAGTTCTAGACTGAAGTTTTTAAGGAGATTGTGGAGGGTGAGGGACTGGAAAATTAGGGTTATTTATTGGTCAGGGTAAGGGAGATGAAATCATTGGGATGTAGAAACTGCATTCTTTGGGGACTCAGTGTCTCATGGGGTCCTTCAGACCACTTGACCTCAGTAGTTCCACTGGTACACAAGACCTAAAACAATATCTCAGATGGAAAACTTAACATTTTACAATGTCCATGTTGTTATCTACAGAGAAATTAAGGATAACTGTAATCTTGTGATAGGTCTATGTGATTCTGAGACAACAGCAGAGAAAAATCTATGAGGAAGCAAGTCAGAAAGCAGGTTTACCTGATGATGAATACTGAGTGTGCTATAAGCTTGCTTTATTTTTGTTTCTCATCCTCCCTTTTCCCTCGATACATTTTATGAAGTTTACAGGGACAGTTTCCAGGATGCAGTCAGAAGATGGCATCCATGAGCCAGGAGGTGGGTCTTCAGCAGACACCCCATCTGCCATCACCTTCATCTTGGACTTCCTAAACCTCCAGAACAGTGAGAAATAAACGTGTATTTTTTTAAGCCACCCAGTCTATGGTGTTTTTGTTACAGAAGGCCAAATGGACTTCAAGAGGTATTATTCCAAACCCTAGCACCCACTTTTTGTCCCTTACAACAGGCAGACATTTAATCTTCCTGAATCTGCTGTCTCATCTCTAAAATGTCAGTGATAATAGGTTCATATCCACTTCAGTCTCTTGCAGTGAGAATCAAATAACATACGTAAAATTTTTTTTGTTACATACACAGTTTTCAAAACTATGAACAAGCCATAAAGGTTGACGATACTAAAAAGATTTGCATTGTAAGGGTAAGATTTTACAAAAAGATTGTGCAAAAATAATCCCTCTGGAGATTCTGTTTATTTACTGGCCTTGGGCAAACCCACGTTCAGGTAACCCTGATGTCTTGTAATTCTGTGTTTATTTCCCTGCAACAATTCCCATGCTGATTATGCAGGGTGGACAGTTACCCAGTTATGGTCCATGGGTCTTGAAAAACAGATTTAAAGATCATGAAAGAACTTTGTTAGCTAACTCTCACCAAGGACATGATTATGCAGTATTACACAACACAATTAAAGTATATTTCAAGAGGTGGAATAAAAGATTTTTCACTTTGCCCACCAACTTGGTTGGTTTTAGCATATGTGATTTTTCATCATAGTCAATTAAATGAAAAAGGGAAATATAATCCCTGAGAGGTCATGGCAGGTATTTGTGATTACAAGGTATTAGTGACTGCACCATTAGTTGGAAAAAGGAAAGGACCCTGAAATCACAACTGGGGGGGGGAAGAGATGGGGAGAGGTGGGGATTTCAAATTGCTTTTGTTAGGGCATCATGGAAGTGGAGAGAGTCATGCCCACCAAATCTTGTTCCTATGTCCCTGAACTAAAATCTAAAACAGGTGCAGGGATAATGGAAATGAGATTGATGTATTGCTTACAGTGTATCATATCTCAGAGAGAACAAGTCACGCAGAAGACAACATTGGTACTTGATATGCCTGATTTTACCTTTCTTGAGGCATTTTCATATTTACAGCAGGCTGCAAATGATCACAGAGCAATTAGATATTTTTCCCATTATGCCCTAAAGCCATCGTGTCTGATTCTCCATCAATGTTCCTGGCCCAGCTTCTTGTGTAGGTGACCAGTCAGATGCCCTCTGTAGCTCACAGCCCCACAATTCATGCCAGCCCTACCATGACTCTGGCAGCCCTTGTAGCTCTAAAGAAAGGCAGATCCTCTTCCCCCACTGCCCACCCCCCCAAGTCACTTGATTATTGCACTGAAACTCTTAATCCATTTGAGCCAGGACTGTGTAGAGTCTGGAATGTAAGTGACCCATGCAACTTGTCCCCATCAACTGGCTCCACTGCCCAGAGGCTCCTGCCCGGGTCTACCTCAAGTGATGTGCCAGAAGACCTAGCACTTGTATATTTTAATTCCACTGGACTGTCTTCCTCATTTCTTTCTCTACCTTCCTACTCTGACTGTTCTCCACTTCTTCTTTGACTGGCTTCTCCATCTTTTCACAGCAGAAAATGTCTTCCCAGGTTATGACCTTGGCTCTCAGTGCTGCTCGTTGATTCCGTGGAGACTTTTCTTGTCTTGTTTACTCCCCAGATTGCATTTTAGGTGTCAGCTCACTTCAGCACCACCTGGAGCTGTCCCCAGCCTGGATTCAGTCTTTACAGGTACCTGGTGATGTCGAGGGGCTCATCCTCACATGCGGCATCAAAGTTATGTCCTTTAGGCACAGTGGTTTGACCACGAGGTTGGGATTGGTGCAGTTTCAATGGGAAGTCTGAATTCTGGTCAAAACTCTGCTACAGATTACCTATGCACTGTGTCAAAACACATGCTCTCCAGCAAGCATTTCCCTCAACTACAAACAACATCGCTAGTGTCTCTTTTAATTCCAATGATTTTAGATTAGCTGTTTATACACCTAGAGCTGAGAGCAAGAGGAATGGAACATGGCAGGCACAGGTGTCAGGGCCATTTGTGTTGTACAAGCTCACGTCTCTGTCACCAAGGAGAGGCCCAGCCCCTCAGCCAAATGGAATAGCTTTGGCAACCCAAAAACCACTTAAGAAGCATGTAGGTGCAGCCTGCTGAGGTTGCCCATGAGAATGGACTGGAATCATTAGTTGGCAAAGAGAAGGAAAAAAGCATCCCCCTGGCTAATGGTGGCTGTAAATACTGCCCCCTGCTGGGCCACGAGGGGCCCCAGGAAAGAAAGAGAAGACAGAAAAAGCAATAATCAATTAGACCAAGTGCAGCTGAAATGCAGGCTGCCTGGGGAGCAGGAATCAAAGGATTCACATGACAGACTCCCTGTCTCTATAGCCAGGAAATCACAGAACCAGAGATCTCTGTGAGGAAGAAGGGCTGAAAAAGTCACCAGCAACTGTGACTTCAATCCAGTGCCTGTAAGGCAGTGTGGGGCCTGTGGCTGAGGCTGGAGGCAGGTTCATACCCCTGCTCTCCTGTCTGCTGCTGCTGGAGCCTGCGAGGGACCCAGCCTCTCCTTGCTCAGTCTCTCCAAGGTGGGATGCTAAGCAAACCCATGTCAGAAGGTCTTTGGAGCATTAAATGTGTTAATTCATATACAGTCATTAGAATAACAGCAACACAGTCCCTCAGATCCTGTGCTGCAGTCGTTGCGGAGAACTTGGACATGCCTCTCAAGTCAGTCGGCCCACAGCCTCCTGATCCTGGGTCCCGCACCTCAAGGCTGCCATTGCCTCTTCTCTCAGAGCCATCTTCCTTCTGGGGCCCTTCGCTCCTTGCTCTCTCTCTCTGTAGATTTCCTCCCTGCCTCCTGTAATACTTTTCTCTATCCAGTATAGTAGCCAATTTGTCTTTTCTTCTTTCTTTTTTCTCTTGGAGTATCTTGGAGGACTTTGGGAGTCTAATGTAAGCTCTGGACTTCTCATGAGAAAATTCAGATATGCAAATATCTACATAATTTATATATGCTAACATCAAACATTTTCCCACTGACCTGTCTATTTCCTGTGATTGTGAGGCCTGTTTTCAACTTACTGCTTTTCTATTCAGCTTCTTTGCTCATTTGCCTGCCATCTGTAACTTTAGGTGTCACCCCTCTCAGCATGCTTTCTGTGACACTCCAACCTGCTATTCAGGCATGCACATGATGATAAAAAATGTGTCTTGGGCTAGGCACGGTGGCTCATGCCTGTGATCCCAGCACTTTGGGAGGCCGAGGTGGGCAGATCACGAGGTCAGGAGTTCGAGACCAGCCTGACCAACATGGTGAAACCAGGTCTCTACTAAAATAATACAAAAATTAGCTGGGCATGGTGGCATGCACCTGTAATCCCAGCTACTCAGGAGACTGTGGCAGGAGAATTGCTTGAACCTGGGAGGCAGAGGTTGCAGTGAGCCAAGGTCACACCACTACACTCCAGCCTGGGAGACAGAGTGAGACTCCATCTCAAAAAAATAAACAAAGCATCCGTACACATTCCCATGGAGAGGCACATAGTGGTGCATTCTGGGGCTGTTGGAACAAATGAAAAACCTGCAGTGTGGCAGTGTCAACATATTTGCCAAAAACAAAGACCTTAAAGTTTAGGCTTAGAATCTTCTTTCAAAGTGAGTATGCCCAATCCCATCTTAGCCCCGCAAACTCTCAGTAAAACAAATGCAAAACACCAAATGGTAAGCACGTGCCTCACTGATGACCTCAAGCATCACCAGTGAGCTGGTGGCTGTGGCTGGCCTGTTCTTGGTGACATGTCTGTTTTAGTTTGAAGAATACCTACCAAAAAGGACAACTTTGTTTTAGAATAGCTGACTCAAAGCAATTCCCTCTGTCAGTAATTAGATAATGGGACTCACTGGCTACAAAGAACACTTGGAGTTTGTGAAAAGCGGCTGCACTTATTTTTTTTGTTTCTGACAGCAGATGGAACTGGCCTCAGCTGTGTGACACTGAGCATGTTCTTACCTTCCTTCCACTTCTGCTTCCCAGTCTTTACATTGGAGCCATTCGTGCCTGCCTCAACAGGCTGGGGTGAAAATGAAATCAGATTGCAAATGAGATTGCATCGAGGCCCCAAACCTCCCTTGGATTAGTCTTCCAACAAATGCAGACCTACCCCCCACCATACACACCACGTCCTCTCCTGTCATATCCTCACCAGACACTCCTTTCTCCACTTGACTTGAAATGAGAAACACGCCCCGTCCTTGCATCCTGAATGCATGCTGAATGTCTTTGTCTGGCAGATTTTGATTAAGCATTCTGTGAAGAGGTGAGGTTACAATGCTCAATACTGGTAACAATTAAAACCCACTTAGAGAGAACAGTGTTTTGCAGCAGAGGATCCTAAAACCTTGTGATAGTAGAACATAGATGAACAGTAACATCTGCTCTCAGTATAACATTCATGCTCTTAAAGCAAACATTTTCTATTGTAAAGATCATCATCTAGAAGGGCCCTCCTGATATTCCTTGTTTGTGTAAAATCCCCCTCAGCACGTCTAGTGTACTCCAATTTTCCTCTCCCATTTTCAATCTTTCCCTTTCTCAATCTCTTGTTTTTGTTAATAACACAGAATATAATTTTTAAGGCCATAAAGGGACCATTGCTGCACTCATATTATTGTTTATGCCAACAGAGTGCTCAATTTTGCAAATAAACATATGCCTTAAAATTTTACCTCTCAATCTAGGCTTAAATTTAATGTCGTTCTTTCTTAACACATGAAATGATGATGGTCTAAAGTTCTGTGGTTTTTATCCCTTTAGTGACTTTGCTTCTTACCAAAGAGGGTGCTTAGCTTTAGAACAGTGAGATTTGTGCGTGTTTTGATAAGCAACTGTACTCAATATTGGATCAATTTAGAAATACAGACTCCCCAAACCCAGCATGTAGCTTACACAATGGTCCATATGGTGAGACTGATCCATTGGAAGAATAACACAATAGGTTGTGATAGCCAGATGCATTGGGTCAGTTCAAGACAATTAATACCAAGTAAAGTGCCAGAATCCTTTGAATTATTAGTAAAGCAAGTGCCATGTTTCCAGTGGCCTTTGATAAGCTGAATTAATGTAGCAATTATACACAGGCTCTAGAGACTTTTCTGTAATGCCTTTGAAACAAAGGGAAATACTCCATCTCCCACTCAGGCCTGCATTTTAATATCTGCTCTTTGACACAAGATCTAATTAATAGATCTAATTAATAGCTTTAATGAACAGCTTCTAGCTGATAGTCAATTGTGGTTTGGTTTTATTTTAACTTTAATTTTTTTTAGATTTATCTCCCCAAAATTACTGGTTAAAGAACAACCATAGTACCTTCAGTTCCTATAGAATTTTACTCCCTGAGTAACTTAAGACAACATATACAGGTTCATCCCTGTAATCCCAGGAATTTGGGAGGCCGAGGCAGGTGGATCACCTGAGGTCAGGAGTTCGAGACCAGCCTGACCAACATGGAGAAACACTGTCTCTACTTAGAATACAAAATTAGCTGGGTGTGGTGGTGCATGCCTGTAATTCTAGCTACTTGGAAGGCTGAGGCAGGAGAATCACTTGAGCTCAGGAGGAAGAGGTTGTGGTGAACTGAGATTGTGCCACTGTACTCCAGCCTGGGCAACAAGAGCAAAACTTCATCTCTAAAATAAAATAAAATACAACATGGGCTCAAGAAGCAATCCAAATGATGAGGAATTAGCTTTTCAGAGCTGTATCCACATTAGATGGTATGCTTTCCCCTGGAGAGAATGGAGTCCAGAGATGGGTCCTTGGTGGGTTTCTATGTCCTTAAAACAGTTCTTTGGCCGGGAGCAGATGACTGTGATGTACTCTCTCATCCCTCTTGGAATTTCCCCATCCAGTACTAAGTACTAAGAAACAAAGAAAAACTTTTTAAAATTGCATTTCTCCTTTTCTGCTCCCCTGACATTAACTATCTGCTTTCTATAGGCTTTCCTGAGGGTTCTTGATGAATTATTCCCCTGACCTTGGCAGGCATCTCTCTACTGCCATCCTCTAATTCGGCAACAAAGGCTGTGTGATCTCACGGCCATTCACAAGCAGCCTCTGCTCTTGTTTTCACTGGCCTTTTAACTGCTCTGTAGATTTTAAAATCCTTTCAATAAAGACTTGGGGGAAATATATAAAACTATAATAAAATTATTGAATAGAACATTAATAAGAAATCATTTCAAAAGAGTGAACAGAACTGTAATGGCAACTCATTATTTCCATGTTTGCTAATCAGGATTTTTATGAATAGATACATATATAGAAGAGCTTCTTATTTTCCCACTTTTCTTCTTGTTTATTTATTTATCAGAAAACTTGGTTAGCTAATAGGAAAATATACGGGTTATATTCCTAATTTTAGAGACGCTTTGAAAATGTATGTAAAACATTATGTTCATTTAGTATTTGTATTCACTGCTAGTTTAGCCTTTGACTGACCTGATTTTATTCCCTGAGCAACGCTGTGGTTATCAGGGTTATGACCATAATAATAAAGTATACAAGACATATAGACAACTAAAGAAATCCAGTTTTAGGTATGGATTTTTTTCCTGCAATAACAGCTCAGACATATAGTGTAGGGTCAGAGAAAATTTCCGAATGAGTGCCTTTGTGCCAGACCCAGCCTCCACTGCTTATGCGTGCTCCTGGCAATTTGAACTTTTCTAACGTTGAGAACCTTTGAAATAACAGTTGCCTATGACATAACAGTGAGCAAGATCATCAGCTAATGACCAATTACCCATTTCAAAGAATAGAGTGTGGCTGATTTCTGAAAATCCCTTTAAAGGTGCAAAGCCTTTTTGAGAAATCAGTCTTAAATGTGAGCACCATCAATGCAGGCTTTTTTTTTTTTTTTTTTTTTTTTGCCAGGAGTATTCATTAGCACTAAAAAGACCTGAAGCATGGAGTGATTTTTGTCAAAGGCAGTACACCATTAGATTTTTCCATGAATTGATTGTAATCACCTTTATCTTGAACTTCAAGGATGTAATTTGGATATAAGTGTTTTCATCTGAAACCTTGCATTTTCAAGTTGTAAAAAATCCATGAAATTTTAAGTTCTCAAGTGCTGAGGTGCCTATGTTCCAGGCTTTGGCAACCTAAACCAAAATCTATTCATGGATGGAAATAAACAAAATATGTAAAATCTCCCATTTCCATAGCCCTCCCCAGGCTGTGAGAGGAAGGAGAGTCAAATACAATTATCCATTAAGAATTATCAGATAGGTAAGTGGTGCCTTAGATTCATGTACATTCAGGACTCAGATCTTGGAGAACTTTAAGGTGCTAATTCTCAAAGTCACTGTTGTGAGGAAACTGTTTTGCCCCCTGTTATGTTTATCTATGCTTATATTTCAATACAGTCCTGCAATTGCAAGGAGCTGAAATACCTTAGCAACCTGAATGAACTTGGAAGAAGGCCCCGCCCAGCTTCAGATGAAAATGCAGCTCAGCTGACACCTGGATTTCAGCCCAGTGAGACCCTGAGCAAAACACCCTGCTAACCCTTGCTGGGACTCCTAATGAATTAAGATAATAAACTATGGACTGATACCTTTGTAAATAAAACCATCATGCACCTGGTTGTAGGCCAATGCAAAATTGCTAACTTCCTCAACACATTCAATATCTATATTTACAAAGTTTTATAGACAGGTAAGAAATAGTTTGTGGACTAACAATTTCTGTAGACACTTTGAGTGGTAGTGTAATGCAGTCATTTGGAAAACTGAGGCAAAGAGAGATCATCCAAGCTGACCAAGACCACACAACAACAGATTGTCCACAGGGCAGAGTCTCAATGGAGGGCAAGTGCCACCCCATCCAGTTTCTGAACATTTTATCCCACTCAGTCTTAAAAATAACCCAATGAGGTGACCTTGGAGATGAGGTGGCCACCTCATCTGATGCTGCAGGTTTAATAAAAGGGTGTATAATCTACTGCAGAAAGTGGGAGTCAAAACAAGTCTTCAAACCCAAATCCTGTGTTTACCCATCATGAATGTTTAAAGGAGGTTAAATAAAATAAGGAAGGAAAGACAATCTTGCATTTGATATTATGAGATTGTTCATGATCTTCCCCAATTATTTTTCATTAAGTGGATTTGTTTTCTTTTGATGAGTAACAAATTACCACAAACTTAGCAGATGAGATGAATGATTCACACATTGATTTTCTCATAGCTTCTGAGAGTCAGACATTCAGGCCAGGTTTGACTGGGTCCTGAGCTGTGTCTAACTGGGCTAAAATCAAGATGTCCAGCAGGGCTGGGTTTTCCTCTAGAGTTCAAGGTCCTCTCTGAAGCTCATGCAGGTGGCTGACACAATTCAGTTCCTTGTGGCTGTAGGACTGAGGTCCCCACTTTCTTGCTGGCTGATGGCCTGGACCTAGAGGCTTAAGTCCCAGCTCAAGACCCTCAAGAGGGCTTTCCGTGGGTCTGCACATTTCCAGTCTACCTACCTCTTTAAAGAAAGCTTGTCCAACCCATGGCTCACAGAATGCATTTGGCCCAAGACACTTTTGAACGTGGTCCAACACAAATTCGAAAACTTGCACAAAACATTGTGAGATTTTTTGCATTTTTTAAACTCATCAGCCATTGTTAGTGTTTGTGTATTTTATGTGTGACCCAAGACAATTCTTCTTTCAACGTGGCCCAAGAAAGCCAAAAGATTGGACATCCCTTCTTTAAAGACTCCTCTGTGAGGCATACCCACTCTTTTGATTAACTTAAAGTTACCGGAGTGATATTTCACTCTGCTCACACATTCTGCCTGGACTCAGGGAAGGGGATTTTATAGGGAGTGGATGGTAGGGGTGGGAACCCTGAGGCCATCTTGTAATTCTGCCCACTACGGTGAATGTGTTAGAAAAAAGAGCATGTGTTGATCAAATTTTTGTACACCAAAATTTAAATGGTACTAGAGTAGAAAATGTAGGACACCTAGTTTATCTTATGAGTGTTCCCCTGGAAGCAGGTCATGTGGGACCATGCAAACGCATGTTGGGCAAAAGCATCCAAATACATGGAGCTTCCGTAGAAGCCAATTCTTCAGGACCTCAAGGCTCTAAGAGATGACAGTCAGTCCCTATAAGAAAAAAATGCAAGTTGTGCAAAAGGGAAGGTACATTTATATCATTAATATGGCCCATTTTCCAAGGTGCTTAAGAATGAGCAAAAAAAAAAAAAAAAAAAAAAAAGAGTTTATGGTGAGACGTAGTGGCTCACGCCTGTAATCCAAGCACTTTGGGAGGCTGAGGCGGGTGGATCACCTGAGGTCGTGGGTTTGACACCAGCCTGGCCATAATGGCAAAACTCCATCTCTACTAAAAATACAAAAAAATAGCTGGACTTGGTGGTGGGCACCTGTAATCCCAGCTACTCAGGAGGCTGAGGCTAGAAAATCTCTTGAACCTGGAAGACAGAGGTTGCAGTGAGCCCAGATTGCACCATTGCACTCCAGCCTGGGGACGAGAGTGAAACTCTGTCTCAAAAGAAACCAAAATAAAACAAAACAATAACAACAACAAATGAGTTTAGATGGGAATAAAATGTGATTCGGGCAAATAAAATACTATTATCCAATAACAGAAATAAGTGGCAAAGCATCTAGTGTATGATACTAGAGTATAAGCATTCAGCATTATAATACCTGATATAATATCAATTCTGTGGATATATATGAGCTGAGAAATAGTCCTAAAATTGCCTCCACAGTTCATCCCCACACATCACTATATTTCAATCTAGACAAATATTATCTTCAAGGAAATAACACCTAGAAATTAAGGAGTATCTGCTGTGTGCCAGCCACCATGCTAGGCGAGAGTAGACTAACCCTGCCCCTCACTAAGGCTAAAGGCTGTGCTGGGTCTACTCATGACAGCTGAGGAAGGTGAGGCCCAGGAAGCCTGAGGTGAGACGGTTTGTGTATTCCAGTTCATTCCTCTCTGGCCAGTGGCCCCCACCTCTCTACACACCCTCAGAGGCTTTGGGTTTCTGCAGTTCCTGCTGGCTCAGTGTCCCTCTAACTCAGGGTTACCTCGTGTAACCCCTTCAGTGTTACCTTGGCAAATGGGAGTGATTGCCTCTAATATTCCCCAGAAGTCTTGAAGTAAAAGAATAGCTTGTTCTCTGTAATTAAAACACACACACATGTGTGACCCACACACACACACACACACACACACACTCTAGCCTTCTCTTCCTGCTCCATCAGGAAGCATAATTCACTGAGGACCTCTAAATCACAATATTCTATGTTTTTGTGATGAAAGAATTTTATTGTTTTCTGCATTTATAAGCAATGTTCATTTCCCAAAACATATACGTGTCCATAAATAATAAAAAGCATCAGACTTTAAGAAAAGGGAGTGAGTGATTGAGTATGACACACACACACACACACACGCACACACATATATGTGTTGCAAAATATAGTAATGAATGACAGTTCCTTGTAAAATACATTTCACAGAAATGCCATAGAGACATATGGCAGGGAGAATAAATGGAGGACTGGGGACATAAGCAAAAATGTGATAAAGCACAGGGAAGAAAGAGAAAGAGCATGCTGCAGATGAAGCCCTGGAAAGCCCACCCAGTTGGAGGCCCAGGGCCTGGGGCCCCTCCCCAGCCATGAGCCCCGAATGCAGCCTCTCACTGGAGCAGGTGCCTGACAGGGGACGCCTGGCTCCTACATTTTGTCCTTCAACTTGGGTTAGGGGGAGGGACTGACCCAAGGCAGTCTGAAGGAAGGGTAATGTGGCAGAGAGAGAAAAGTTACGGCAGAGTTTCTGTTTTGCGCTCATCTGTGCTACGGATTGAATTGTGTCCCACAAAAGTGATATGATGGAGTCGGAACGTGACTGTGTTTGGAAATAGGGTCACTGCAGGTATCATCACTGAAGACGGGGTCACACTGCAGGGTTTAGGTAGGGTGCTAACCTCATATGGCTTGTGTCCTTAGAAAAAACAGCAACATGAAGACACAGACACACAGGCACAATGCCACGGGGGCTGAGATCAGAGTGGCCACAGCTGCGATGCCCCAGGACTGGTGCGGGCCACCAGAAGCCAGAAGAGGCAGGGAAGGATACCCGCCTACAAGTTTCAGAGAGTGTGGCCCAGCTGACGCCTTGACTTCAGACTTGCAGCCTCCAGACCCGTGAAATGAGGAGTTTGTGTGGTTTGGAGCTTCCCATTTTGTGTCGCTTTGTGGTAGCAGCCTGAGCAAACCTGCACAATGTCATCTGGTGGTCTTGTCCTCAACCATGCCCACCCCCCTCAAACAGCTTCACTCCTCTCTGTTCACAGCCATGGATGATAATGTGTGACTTCACTAAGAAAAGGAAAAAGAAAAGGAAGATGATTTTCCTGGCTGGATTTTTCAAAAGATTTCAGGAACAAGAGACGACTCTAGGCATAGACAAATGAGTGGGAGTGTGCAGCTTCTCACCTCACCCAGTGGCTGAAGAGCTCCTGGGTTTGTAGCGGGAGTGAGATAGAGGCAGAGGTGGATGAGAACAAAGGGGATAGAGGGCCCAGGAGAGAGGCCTGGGCTCTGCACACAGGAAGGAGGGACATGGTGGCATGGGTGCTGAGAAAGGTAAGCACCGGGATGGGGTGGCCTTCGACTCCCGCCACCTCAGTCAGGCTGCACTGGCCACGCACCCTGCTTGGGTCTGAGAGGGACTTGCCTCACACCTCAGCCACTGCTTCCACAGGTGACCACGGCAGGGATGCTGCCTGCCTCTGCTCTGGAATTGTGTGAGGTCCCCATCCAGGCAGATAACTCGTATTGCTCCCTGGGGATGTCACAAGACACCCATGGCTCCACAGGAAATAAGGAAGACCCCAGAAGCTAATGAGAGGGGGTGACAGGAAAGGGAGAGGGTCCGCTCCTGCAGAGGGAGAGCAGGGTGAAACCCTGAGTATACCGGCTCTGGCTCCTGCTGCAGGCTGGACCCGTCAGCCCCTTGTTTGCACAGATTTGGTGAATGCCATAGACTGAATGTGTGCCCACTCAAACTCAGGTGCTGAAATCCTCACTCCCTGGGTGATGGTGTTAGGAGGTGGAACTTCCAAAGGTAGTTAGGTCATAAGGGTGGAGGCCTCATGAATGGGATCAGTGCCCTTATAAAAGAGACCCAGGGAGCCCTCTCACCCTTCAGCCACGTGAGGATGCAGGAGAAGACAGAACCAGGAAGCCTGCTCTAGGAAACAGAGATGGGCCTTCACCATACACCGAATCTGCCATCACCTTGAGGTTGGACTTCCAGCCTCGGAACTGGAAGAAAAATGTTTCTATTGTTTGTAAGCCCCCAGTCTGGAATAATTTTGTTACAGTAGACCAAAAGGATTAAGCCAGTTGATCAGTAACACAAAGAAACCCATCAGGACACCCAGGGGCCATCTACAAAAACAGTCAGGGACCACAGAAGAGAGATAGCAACTCTAAGAACTTTTTCAATTTAGGAAATTTTATGGTTTTCCCACAGAATAGTAATAACTTCATCGTAATTAACACAAAATCCTGGAAACAAATAGTGCTCCATTTTCAGAGACAGGATGAGGTGGATTTTGTCCCTGCTGGTGACCCACCCTAAAGACAGCCTATCCTTTCTTCCTTTGTTCCAGGTAGGGCTCAATGGCCAGGTAGTCTTCCCCCAGCTCCAGTCTCTGGGTGGCTTCTTGGAGAGGTTTATTCATTCTTCCAAAATGTGCCAGGAGAGTATTTCATTGTCATTGTGAGAAGCGGGATGCATGGAGCGTCTTCCGCCATGTGGCATCATGAGAGGAAGAGTCTGACGACGGAGATCAGAGACAGAGGAAGATCAAGGAGCAGAATCATGGAAGAGGCTGAAATTCTTCCTGACCTTATCTGGCCACTGAAACGGTCAACCTACTGCCTATTTGGTGTGAGTTAGTAAATGTCTTTAATTCTTAAGCCATTTGAATTGACTGAACATGCAGCTGAAAATAAACTAGCTGACATCAAACACTGCTGATGTTTGTGGGCTCCTGCCTGGCTGGTCCTGGAGGGAGGAGAGCCCTGCTCAGGGGAGTGCATGGGGAGTTTTCAAAGCGCAGGAAGTAGGGGAAGGGAGGGGCCTGCAAGCAGACAGGGTACCAGGAGCTTAAAATACATTGCCCACATGCTTTCTGCCCTATTCCCAAGCAACTCAGTCCTCGACACAGACCACACAAAGGGAACTCACTGTCATAGTCACTCAGCGGCAGTCACACATAAATGCCATTTCTAGGCACTGTTTCTTGTGTTAGAGCCACTGTTGGGGAAGTGTGGAGAAACAGCTGAGAGAATAAAGCATTGGGAAGGTGTAGCATAATGCATAATTTTAGAACAGAGCAGATCAGAGCATAATGAGCACAAGAAATATGGGGATGTTTTACTGAAAAGCTGAGGCGGTGCCTGGGGCTTAGGCTCACCCTGACAGCAATGCTTCCCGAATTAGCACCCTGTGCCTGGCAAGAAAGTGCCAATCATGTGATGCTTTTCAGCTCCCTGACAACCTCAGACTTCCACAGCGGAGCATGGGGGGTGCAGTGAATCCTCAGTGACAGACCTACTGGAGCAGCTGAGACTTTTCTACAAGACTTTACAAATTTTACCTTATTTTCATTAAGAGTTTCTTTTCTAGAAAATCTGAAGCAATTATCCTCCATGAATTGTACAGACTGTACCTTAAGAGAAAGCCCTGCCATGGCAAGTTACTTGTAATTCTTCTGTAAGTATTTTAACTTCACTTGCATTCACAAGAACTGGATACGTCTAAGTAAGATAAAAGAAATCTTAGTGCAGAAACACAGAAAACACAAATGAGAGAACACCTCCAGAAGTCAAGACTGTTTCTCAAAAAAACAAGAGCACTCACAATATCAAAAGAGAGAGCAAAGTAATTGTTGGTGATGAGCAAAAGCCAAAAATGTGGGAGTTGTGCCCGGAGAATACAAAAGTTTATCTTAGATAAAATACATTTCTCTTCTGCTTCATCTTTTAAAAATAAGAATGAAAACCCAGAGAGGAAAGCTGACAGAAGCTTTCATTATTTATTTAGCAATGTTTACATACTTTAATTTTTAATTTTCACAAATAGCTTTTTT
>JAZHEH010000108.1:0-49092 GCA_036589455.1 Ateles fusciceps
GTATATTTTTATAACAGAGTACAAAAGGAGGTAGTATTTATTTTAAAACTGAGTACACAGGGAGGGTATATATTTTATATAAGAGAGTAAAAAGTGAGGGTGAATATTTTCTATAACAGAGTAGAATCACAGGATGTATTTACTTTAAAACAGAGTACCGGTAGAGGGAGTATATTTTTTATAACAGAGTACAAAAGGAGGTAGTATTTATTTTAAAACTGAGTACACAGGGAGGGTATATATTTTATATAAGAGAGTACAAAGTGAGGGTGAATATTTCCTATAACAGAGTAGAATCGTAGGTTGTATTTACTTTAAAACAGAGTACCGGCAGAGGGAGTATATTTTTATAACAGAGTACAAATTTAGGGTGTACAATTTTACAACAGTGTAGAAACAGATGGTGTATTTACTTTAAAACAGAGTATCGGAAGAGGGAGTATATTTTTTATAACAGAGTACAAATTTAGGGTGTATAATTTTTATACCAGTGAAGAAAAGAAGGTGTATTTACTTTAAAACAGAGTCCAGGTAGAGGGTGTATTTTTTTAAATAACAGAGTACAAAAGGAGGTAGTATTTATTTTAAAACTGAGTATACAGGGAGGGTATATATTTTATATAAGAGAGTAAAAAGTGAGGGTGAATATTTTCTATAACAGAGTAGAATCACAGGTTGTATTTACTTTAAAACAGAGTACCGGTTGAGGGGGTATATTATTTATAACAGAGTACAAAAGGAGGTAGTATTTATTTTAAAACTGAGTACACAGGGAGGGTATATATTTTATATAAGAGAGTACAAAGTGAGGGTGAATATTTTCTATAACAGAGTAGAATCACAGGTTGTATTTACTTTAAAACAGAGTACCGGCAGAGGGAGTATATTTTTTATCACAGAGTACAAAGGAGTTAGTATTTATTTTAAAACTGAGTACACAGGGAGGGTATATATTTTATATAAGAGAGTACAAAGTGAGGGTGGATATTTTTTATAACAGAGTAGAATCACAGGTTGTATTTACTTTAAAACAGAGTACCAGCAGAGGGAGTATATTTTTTATAACAGAGTACAAATTTAGGGTGTATAATATTTACAACAGTGTAGAAATAGAAGGTGTATTTACTTTAAAACAGAGTACCAGTAGAGTGTGTATATTTTTTATAAGAGAGTACAAATGGAGGTAGTATTTATTTTAAAACTGAGTACACATGGAGGGTATATATTTTATATAAGAGAGTACAAAGTGTGTGTGAATATTTTCTATAACAGAGTAGAATCACAGGATGTATTTTCTTTAAAACAGAGTACCAGAAGAGGGAGTATATTTTTTATAACAGAGTACAAATTTAGGGTGTATAATTTTTACAACAGTGTAGAAATAGAAGGTTTATTTATTTTAAAACAGAGTACTGGTTGAGGGTGTATATTTTTTATAACAGAGTACAAAAGGAGGTAGTATTTATTTTAAAAAAGAGTACATATGGAGGGTATATATTTTATATAAGAGAGTACAAAGTGAGTGTGTATATTTTCTATAACAGAGTAGAATCACAGGTTGTATTTACTTTAAAATAGAGTACTGGCAGTGGGAGTAAATTTTTTATAACAGAGTACAAAAGGAGGTAGAATTTATCTTAAAACTGAGTACACAGGGAGGGTATATATTTTATATAAGAGAGTACAAAGTGAGGGTGAATATTTTGTATAACAGAGTAGAATCACAGTTTGTATTTACTTTAAAACAGAGTACTGGTAGAGGGAGTATATATTTTATAATAGAGTACAAAGTGAGGGTGAATATTTCCTATAACAGAGTAGAATCACAGGTTGTATTTACTTTAAAACAGAGTAACGGCAAAGGGAGTATATTTATTATAACAGAGTACAAATTTAGGGAGTACAATTTTACAACAGAGTAGAAACAGATGGTGTATTTACTTTAAAACAGAGTACCGGCAGATTGAGTATATATTTTATCACAGAGTGTACAAATTTAGGGTGTACAATTTTAACAATAGTGTAGAATAAGAAGGTGTATTTACTTTAAAACAGAGTACCGGTAGAGGGTGTATATTTTTTATAATAGAGTACAAAGTAAGGGTGTATAATTTTTACAACAGTGTAGAAATAGAAGATTTATTTATTTTAAAACAGAGTATAGGGGTGTCTATTTTTTATAACAGAGTACAAAAGGGAGTATTTATTTTAAAACTAGTACACTGGAGAGTAGTATATTATATAGAGAGTACAAAGTGCGGTGAATATTTTATATACAGTAGTAGAATCACAGGTTATATTTACTTTAAAACAGAGTACCGGCAGAGGGGAGTATATTTTATATCACAGAGTACAAATTTAGGGTGTATAATTTTTACAACAGTGTAGAAATAGAAGGTGTATTTACTTTAAAACAGAGTACCGGTAGAGGGAGTATATTTTTATATAACAGAGTACAAAAGGAGTTAGTATTTATTTTAAAACTGAGTACACAGGGAGGGTATATATTTTATATAAGAGAGTAAAAAGTGAGGGTGAATATTTTCTATAACAGAGTAGAATCACAGGTTGTATTTACTTTAAAACAGAGTACCGGTAGAGGGGGTATATTATTTATAACAGAGTACAAAAGGAGGTAGTATTTATTTTAAAACTGAGTACACAGGGAGGGTATATATTTTATATAAGAGAGTACAAAGTGAGGGTGAATATTTTCTATAACAGAGTAGAATCACAGGATGTATTTACTTTAAAACAGAGTACCAGCAGATTGAGTATATATTTTATAACAGAGTGTACAAATTTAGGGTATAAATTTTAACAATAGTGTAGAATAAGAAGGTGTATTTACTTTAAAGCAGAGTACCGCTAGAGGGTATATATTTTTTATAATAGAGTACAAAGTAAGGGTGTATAATTTTTACAACAGAGTAGAAATAGAAGATTTATTTATTTTAAAACAGAGTACATTTAGAGGGTGTCTATTTTTTATAACAGAGTACAAAAGGAGGTAGTATTTATTTTAAAACTGAGTACACTGGGAGGGTTAATATTTTATATAAGAGAGTACAAAGTGAGTGTGAATATTTTATATATCATAGTAGAATCACAGGTTATATTTACTTTAAAACAGAGTACCGGCAGAGGGAGTATATTTTATATCACAGAGTAAAAATTTAGGGTGTACAATTTTTACAACAGTGTAGAAATAGAAGGTGTATTTACTTTAAAACAGAGTACCAGTAGAGGGAGTATATTTTTATAACAGAGTACAAAAGGAGTTAGTATTTATTTTAAAACTGAGTACACAGGGAGGGGATATATTTTATATAAGAGAGTACAAAGTGAGAGTGAATATTTTCTATAACAGAGTAGAATCACAGGTTGTATTTACTTTAAAACAGAGTACCAGTAGAGGGAGTATATTTTTATAACAGAGTACAAATTTAGGGTGAATAATTTTACAACAGTGTAGAAAAGAAGGTGTATTTACTTTAAAACAGAGTATTGGAAGAGGGAGTATATTTTATATAACAGAGTACAAATTTAGGGTGTATAATTTTTACAACAGTGTAGAAATAGAAGGTGTATTTACTTTAAAACAGAGTACCGGCAGAGGGAGTATATTTTTTATAACAGAGTACAAAAGGAGTTAGTATTTATTTTAAAACTGAGTACACAGGGAGGGTATATATTTTATATAAGAGAGTACAAAGTGAGGGTGAATATTTTCTATAACAGAGTAGAATCACAGGTTGTATTTACTTTAAAACAGAGTACCGGCAGAGGGAGTATATTTTTTATCACAGAGTACAAAAGGAGTTAGTATTTATTTTAAAACTGAGTACACAGGGAGGGTATATATTTTATATAAGAGAGTACAAAGTGAGGGTGAATATTTCCTATAACAGAGTAGAATCATAGGTTGTATTTACTTTAAAACAGAGTACCGTCAGAGGGAGTATATTTTTTATGACAGAGTACAAATTTAGGGTGTATAATTTTACAACAGTGTAGAAACAGATGGTGTATTTACTTTAAAACAGAGTATCGGAAGAGGGAGTATATTTTTTATCACAGAGTACAAATTTAGGGTGTACAATTTTTATACCAGTGAAGAAAAAGAAGGTGAATTTACTTTAAAACCGAGTCCCGGTAGAGGGTGTATTTTTTTAAATAACAGAGTACAAAAGGAGGTAGTATTTATTTTAAAACTGAGTACACAGGGAGGGTATATATTTTATATAAGAGAGTACAAAGTGAGGGTGAATATTTTCTATAACAGAGTAGAATCACAGGATATATTTACTTTAAAACAGAGTACCGGCAGATTGAGTATATATTTTATCACAGAGTGTACAAATTTAGGGTGTACAATTTTAACAATAGTGTAGAATAAGAAGGTGTATTTACTTTAAAGCAGAGTACCGCTAGAGGGTATATATTTTTATAATAGAGTACAAATTAAGGGTGTATAATTTTTACAACAGTGTAGAAATAGAAGATTTATTTATTTTAAAACAGAGTACATTTAGAGGGTGTATATTTTTTATAACAGAGTACAAAAGGAGGCAGTATTTATTTTAAAACTGAGTACACAGGGAGGGTAAATATTTTATATAAGAGAGTACAAAGTGAAAGTGAATATTTTATATATCAGAGTAGAATCACAGGTTATATTTACTTTAAAACAGAGTACCGGCAGAGGGAGTATATTTTATATAACAGAGTACAAATTTAGGGTGTACAATTTTTACAACAGTGTAGAAATAGAAGGTATATTTACTTTAAAACAGAGTACCATAGAGGGAGTATATTTTTTATCACAGAGTACAGAAGGAGTTAGTATTTATTTTAAAACTGAGTACACAGGGAGGGTATATATTTTATATAAGAGAGTAAAAATTGAGGGTGAATATTTTCTATAACAGAGTAGAATCACAGGATGTATTTACTTTAAAACAGAGTACCGGCAGAGGGAGTATATTTTTTATCACAGAGTACAAAAGGAGTTAGTATTTATTTTAAAACTGAGTACACAGGGAGGGGGATATATTTTATATAAGAGAGTACAAAGTGAGGGTGAATATTTTCTATAACAGAGTAGAATCATAGGTTGTATTTACTTTAAAACAGAGTACCGTCAGAGGGAGTATATTTTTATGACAGAGTACAAATTTAGGGTGTACAATTTTACAACAGTGTAGAAACAGATGGTGTATTTACTTTAAAACAGAGTATCGGAAGAGGGAGTATATTTTTTATCACAGAGTACAAATTTAGGGTGTACAATTTTTATACCAGTGAAGAAAAAGAAGGTGAATTTACTTTAAAACCGAGTCCCGGTAGACGGTGTATTTTTTTTAAATAACAGAGTACAAAAGGAGGCAGTATTTATTTTAAAACTGAGTATACAGGGAGGGTATATATTTTATATAAGAGAGTAAAAAGTGATGGTGAATATTTTCTATAACAGAGTAGAATCACAGGTTGTATTTACTTTAAAACAGAGTACCGGTTGACGGGGTATATTATTTATAACAGAGTACAAAAGGAGGTAGTATTTATTTTAAACCTGAATACACAGGGAGGGTATATGTTTTATATAAGAGAGTACAAAGTGAGGGTGAATATTTTCTATAACAGAGTAGAATCACAGGATGTATTTACTTTAAAACAGAGTACCGGCAGATTGAGTATATATTTTATCACAGAGTGTACAAATTTAGGGTGTACAATTTTAACAATAGTGTAGAATAAGAAGGTGTATTTACTTTAAAGCAGAGTACCGCTAGAGGGTGTATATTTTTTATAATAGAGTACAAAGTAAGGGTGTATAATTTTTACAACAGTGTAGAAATAGAAGATTTATTTATTTTAAAACAGAGTACATTTAGAGGGTGTCTATTTTTTATAACAGAGTACAAAAGGAGGCAGTATTTATTTTAAAACTGAGTACACTGGGAGGGTTAATATTTTATATAAGAGAGTACAAAGTGCGTGTGAATATTTTATATATCATAGTAGAATCACAGGTTATATTTTCTTTAAAACAGAGTACCGGCAGAGGGAGTATATTTTATATCACAGAGTACAAATTTAGGGTGTACAATTTTTACAACAGTGTAGAAATAGAAGGTGTATTTACTTTAAAACAGAGTACCGGCAGAGGGAGTATATTTTTTATCACAGAGTACAGAAGGATTTAGTATTTATTTTAAAACTGAGTACACAGGGAGGTTATATATTTTATATAAGAGAGTACAAAGTGATGGTGAATATTTTCTATAACAGAGTAGAATCACAAGATGTATTTACTTTAAAACAGAGTACCGGCAGAGGGAGTATATTTTTTATCACAGAGTACAAAAGGAGTTAGTATTTATCTTAAAACTGAGTACACAGGGAGGGTATATATTTTATATAAGACAGTACAAAGTGAGGGTGAGTATTTTCTAAAACAAACAGAGGAGAATCACAGGTCGTATTATTTTAAAACATAGTACCAGCAGAGGAAGTATATTTTTATCACAGAGTACAAAAGGAGGTAGTATTTATTTTAAAACTGAGGACACAGGGAGGGGATATATTTTATATAAGAGTGTACAAAGTGAGGGTGAATATTTTCTATAACAGAATAGAATTACATGTTGTATTTACTTTAAAACACTATACCGCTAGACGGTATATATTTTTTATAACAGAGTACAATTTTAGGGTGTACAATTTTTACAACAGTGTAGAAACAGAAGGTGTATTTATTTTAAGGCAGAGTACATTTAGAGGGTGTGTATTATTTATAACAGGGTACAAGATAAGGTTGTATTTATTTTAAAACTGAGTACACAGGGAGGGCATATATTTTATATAAGAGAGTACAAAGTGAGAGTGAATATGTTCTATAACATAGTAGAATCACGGGTGGTATTTACTTTAAAACAGAGTACCGGAAGACGGTGTATATTTTTTATAACAGAGTACAAAATGTGGTAGTATTTATTTCAAAACTGAGTACACAGGGAGGGAATATATTTTTTATAAGAGAGTACAAAGCGAGTTTGATTATTTTCTAAAACAGGGTAGAATCACAGGTTGTATTTAATTTAAAACAGAGTACCGGCAGAGGGAGAATATTTATTATAACAGAGTAAAAATTTAGGGTGTACAATTTTTACAACAGTGTAGAAACAGAAGGTGTATTTACTTTAAAACAGAGTACCGGCAGAGGGAGTATATTTTTTATCACAGAGTACAAAAGGAGTTAGTATTTATTTTAAAACTGAGTACACAGGGAGGGGATATATTTTATATAAGAGAGTACAAAGTGAGGGTGAATATTTCCTATAACAGAGTAGAATCGTAGGTTGTATTTACTTTAAAACAGAGTACCGTCAGAGGGAGTATATTTTTTATGACAGAGTACAAATTTAGGGTGTACAATTTTACAACAGTGTAGAAACAGATGGTGTATTTACTTTAAAACAGAGTATCGGAAGAGGGAGTATATTTTTTATCACAGAGTACAAATTTAGGGTGTACAATTTTTATACCAGTGAAGAAAAAGAAGGTGAATTTACTTTAAAACCAAGTCCCGGTAGACGGTGTATTTTTTTAAATAACAGAGTACAAAAGGAGGCAGTATTTATTTTAAAACTGAGTATACAGGGAGGGTGTATATTTTATATAAGAGAGTAAAAAGTGATGGTGAATATTTTCTATAACAGAGTAGAATCACAGGTTGTATTTACTTTAAAACAGAGTACCGGTTGACGGGGTATATTATTTATAACAGAGTACAAAAGGAGGTAGTATTTATTTTAAACCTGAATACACAGGGAGGGTATATGTTTTATATAAGAGAGTACAAAGTGAGGGTGAATATTTTCTATAACAGAGTAGAATCACAGGATGTATTTACTTTAAAACAGAGTACCGGCAGATTGAGTATATATTTTATCACAGAGTGTACAAATTTAGGGTGTACAATTTTAACAATAGTGTAGAATAAGAAGGTGTATTTACTTTAAAGCAGAGTACCGCTAGAGGGTGTATATTTTTTATAATAGAGTACAAAGTAAGGGTGTATAATTTTTACAACAGTGTAGAAATAGAAGATTTATTTATTTTAAAACAGAGTACATTTAGAGGGTGTCTATTTTTTATAACAGAGTACAAAAGGAGGCAGTATTTATTTTAAAAACTGAGTACACTGGGAGGGTTAATATTTTATATAAGAGAGTACAAAGTGCGTGTGAATATTTTATATATCATAGTAGAATCACAGGTTATATTTTCTTTAAAACAGAGTACCGGCAGAGGGAGTATATTTTATATCACAGAGTACAAATTTAGGGTGTACAATTTTTACAACAGTGTAGAAATAGAAGGTGTATTTACTTTAAAACAGAGTACCGGCAGAGGGAGTATATTTTTTATCACAGAGTACAGAAGGATTTAGTATTTATTTTAAAACTGAGTACACAGGGAGGTTATATATTTTATATAAGAGAGTACAAAGTGATGGTGAATATTTTCTATAACAGAGTAGAATCACAAGATGTATTTACTTTAAAACAGAGTACCGGCAGAGGGAGTATATTTTTTATCACAGAGTACAAAAGGAGTTAGTATTTATCTTAAAACTGAGTACACAGGGAGGGTATATATTTTATATAAGACAGTACAAAGTGAGGGTGAGTATTTTCTAAAACAAACAGAGGAGAATCACAGGTCGTATTATTTTAAAACATAGTACCAGCAGAGGAAGTATATTTTTATCACAGAGTACAAAAGGAGGTAGTATTTATTTTAAAACTGAGGACACAGGGAGGGGATATATTTTATATAAGAGTGTACAAAGTGAGGGTGAATATTTTCTATAACAGAATAGAATTACATGTTGTATTTACTTTAAAACACTATACCGCTAGACGGTATATATTTTTTATAACAGAGTACAATTTTAGGGTGTACAATTTTTACAACAGTGTAGAAACAGAAGGTGTATTTATTTTAAGGCAGAGTACATTTAGAGGGTGTGTATTATTTATAACAGGGTACAAGATAAGGTTGTATTTATTTTAAAACTGAGTACACAGGGAGGGCATATATTTTATATAAGAGAGTACAAAGTGAGAGTGAATATGTTCTATAACATAGTAGAATCACGGGTGGTATTTACTTTAAAACAGAGTACCGGAAGACGGTGTATATTTTTTATAACAGAGTACAAAATGTGGTAGTATTTATTTCAAAACTGAGTACACAGGGAGGGAATATATTTTTTATAAGAGAGTACAAAGCGAGTTTGATTATTTTCTAAAACAGGGTAGAATCACAGGTTGTATTTACTTTAAAACAGAGTACCGGCAGAGGGAGAATATTTATTATAACAGAGTAAAAATTTAGGGTGTACAATTTTTACAACAGTGTAGAAACAGAAGGTGTATTTACTTTAAAACAGAGTACCGGCAGAGGGAGTATATTTTTTATCACAGAGTACAAAAGGAGTTAGTATTTATTTTAAAACTGAGTACACAGGGAGGGGATATATTTTATATAAGAGAGTACAAAGTGAGGGTGAATATTTCCTATAACAGAGTAGAATCGTAGGTTGTATTTACTTTAAAACAGAGTACCGTCAGAGGGAGTATATTTTTTATGACAGAGTACAAATTTAGGGTGTACAATTTTACAACAGTGTAGAAACAGATGGTGTATTTACTTTAAAACAGAGTATCGGAAGAGGGAGTATATTTTTTATCACAGAGTACAAATTTAGGGTGTACAATTTTTATACCAGTGAAGAAAAAGAAGGTGAATTTACTTTAAAACCGAGTCCCGGTAGACGGTGTATTTTTTTTAAATAACAGAGTACAAAAGGAGGCAGTATTTATTTTAAAACTGAGTATACAGGGAGGGTGTATATTTTATATAAGAGAGTAAAAAGTGATGGTGAATATTTTCTATAACAGAGTAGAATCACAGGTTGTATTTACTTTAAAACAGAGTACCGGTTGACGGGGTATATTATTTATAACAGAGTACAAAAGGAGGTAGTATTTATTTTAAACCTGAATACACAGGGAGGGTATATGTTTTATATAAGAGAGTACAAAGTGAGGGTGAATATTTTCTATAACAGAGTAGAATCACAGGATGTATTTACTTTAAAACAGAGTACCGGCAGATTGAGTATATATTTTATCACAGAGTGTACAAATTTAGGGTGTACAATTTTAACAATAGTGTAGAATAAGAAGGTGTATTTACTTTAAAGCAGAGTACCGCTAGAGGGTGTATATTTTTTATAATAGAGTACAAAGTAAGGGTGTATAATTTTTACAACAGTGTAGAAATAGAAGATTTATTTATTTTAAAACAGAGTACATTTAGAGGGTGTCTATTTTTTATAACAGAGTACAAAAGGAGGCAGTATTTATTTTAAAACTGAGTACACTGGGAGGGTTAATATTTTATATAAGAGAGTACAAAGTGCGTGTGAATATTTTATATATCATAGTAGAATCACAGGTTATATTTTCTTTAAAACAGAGTACCGGCAGAGGGAGTATATTTTATATCACAGAGTACAAATTTAGGGTGTACAATTTTTACAACAGTGTAGAAATAGAAGGTGTATTTACTTTAAAACAGAGTACCGGCAGAGGGAGTATATTTTTTATCACAGAGTACAGAAGGATTTAGTATTTATTTTAAAACTGAGTACACAGGGAGGTTATATATTTTATATAAGAGAGTACAAAGTGATGGTGAATATTTTCTATAACAGAGTAGAATCACAAGATGTATTTACTTTAAAACAGAGTACCGGCAGAGGGAGTATATTTTTTATCACAGAGTACAAAAGGAGTTAGTATTTACTTAAAACTGAGTACACAGGGAGGGTATATATTTTATATAAGACAGTACAAAGTGAGGGTGAGTATTTTCTAAAACAAACAGAGGAGAATTACAGGTTGTATTATTTTAAAACATAGTACCAGCAGAGGAAGTATATTTTTATCAAGAGTACAAAAGGAGGTAGTATTTATTTTAAAACTGAGGACACAGGGAGGGGATATATTTTATATAAGAGTGTACAAAGTGAGGGTGAATATTTTCTATAACAGAATAGAATTACATGTTGTATTTACTTTAAAACACTATACCGCTAGACGGTATATATTTTTTATAACAGAGTACAATTTTAGGGTGTACAATTTTTACAACAGTGTAGAAACAGAAGGTGTATTTATTTTAAGGCAGAGTACATTTAGAGGGTGTGTATTATTTATAACAGGGTACAAGATAAGGTTGTATTTATTTTAAAACTGAGTACACAGGGAGGGCATATATTTTATATAAGAGAGTACAAAGTGAGAGTGAATATGTTCTATAACATAGTAGAATCACGGGTGGTATTTACTTTAAAACAGAGTACAGAAGACGGTGTATATTTTTTATAACAGAGTACAAAATGTGGTAGTATTTATTTCAAAACTGAGTACACAGGGAGGGAATATATTTTTTATAAGAGAGTACAAAGCGAGTTTGATTATTTTCTAAAACAGGGTAGAATCACAGGTTGTATTTACTTTAAAACAGAGTACCGGAGAGGGAGAATATTTATTATAACAGAGTAAAAATTTAGGGTGTACAATTTTTAAACAGTGTAGAAACAGAAGGTGTATTTACTTTAAAACAGAGTACCGGCAGAGGGAGTATATTTTTATAACAGAGTACAAAAGGAGTTAGTATTTATTTTAAAACTGAGTACACAGGGAGGGGATATATTTTATATAAGAGAGTACAAAGTGAGGGTGAATATTTCCTATAACAGAGTAGAATCGTAGGTTGTATTTACTTTAAAACAGAGTACCGTAGAGGGAGTATATTTTTTATGACAGAGTACAAATTTAGGGTGTACAATTTTACAACAGTGTAGAAACAGATGGTGTATTTACTTTAAACCAGAGTATGGAAGAGGGAGTATATTTTTATCACAGAGTACAAATTTAGGGTGTAAATTTTTACACAGTGAAGAAATAGAAGGTGTATTTACTTTAAAACAGAGTACCGGCAGAGGGAGTATTTTTTTTATCACAGAGTACAGAAGGATGTAGTATTTATTTTAAAACTGAGTACACAGGGAGGTTATATATTTTATATAAGAGAGTAAAAAGTGATGGTGAATATTTTCTATAACAGAGTAGAATACAAGATGTATTTACTTTAAAACAGAGTACCGGAGAGGAGTATATATCACAGAGTACAAAGGAGTTAGTATTTATCTTAAAACTGAGTACACAGGGAGGGTATATATTTTATATAAGACAGTACAAAGTGAGGGTGAGTATTTTCTAAAACAAACAGAGGAGAATCAAGGGTATTATTTTAAAACATAGACCAGCAGAGGAAGTATATTTTTATAAGAGTACAAAAGGAGGTAGTATTTATTTTAAAACTGAGGACAGGGAGGGGATATATTTTATATAAGAGTGTACAAAGTGAGGGTGAATATTTTCTATAACAGAATAGAATTACATGTTGTATTTACTTTAAAACACTATACCGCTAGACGGTATATATTTTTTATAACAGAGTACAATTTTAGGGTGTACAATTTTTACAACAGTGTAGAAACAGAAGGTGTATTTATTTTAAGGCAGAGTACATTTAGAGGGTGTGTATTATTTATAACAGGGTACAAGATAAGGTTGTATTTATTTTAAAACTGAGTACACAGGGAGGGCATATATTTTATATAAGAGAGTACAAAGTGAGAGTGAATATGTTCTATAACATAGTAGAATCACGGGTGGTATTTACTTTAAAACAGAGTACCGGAAGACGGTGTATATTTTTTATAACAGAGTACAAAATGTGGTAGTATTTATTTCAAAACTGAGTACACAGGGAGGGAATATATTTTTATAAGAGAGTACAAAGCGAGTTTGATTATTTTCTAAAACAGGGTAGAATCACAGGTTGTATTTACTTTAAAACAGAGTACCGGCAGAGGGAGAATATTTATTATAACAGAGTAAAAATTTAGGGTGTACAATTTTTACAACAGTGTAGAAACAGAAGGTGTATTTACTTTAAAACAGAGTACCGGCAGAGGGAGTATATTTTTTATCACAGAGTACAAAAGGAGTTAGTATTTATTTTAAAACTGAGTACACAGGGAGGGTATATATATTATATAAGAGAGTACAAAGTGAGGGTGAATATTTCCTATAACAGAGTAGAATCGTAGGTTGTATTTACTTTAAAACAGAGTACCGTTAGAGGGAGTATATTTTTATGACAGAGTACAAATTTAGGGTGTACAATTTTACAACAGTGTAGAAACAGATGGTGTATTTACTTTAAAACAGAGTATCGGAAGAGGGAGTATATTTTTATCACAGAGTACAAATTTAGGGTGTACAATTTTTATACCAGTGAAGAAAAAGAAGGTGAATTTACTTTAAAACCAAGTCCCGGTAGACGGTGTATTTTTTTAAATAACAGAGTACAAAAGGAGGCAGTATTTATTTTAAAACTGAGTATACAGGGAGGGTATATATTTTATATAAGAGAGTAAAAAGTGATGGTGAATATTTTCTATAACAGAGTAGAATCACAGGTTGTATTTACTTTAAAACAGAGTACCGGTTGACGGGGTATATTATTTATAACAGAGTACAAAAGGAGGTAGTATTTATTTTAAACCTGAATACACAGGGAGGGTATATGTTTTATATAAGAGAGTACAAAGTGAGGGTGAATATTTTCTATAACAGAGTAGAATCACAGGATGTATTTACTTTAAAACAGAGTACCGGCAGATTGAGTATATATTTTATCACAGAGTGTACAAATTTAGGGTGTACAATTTTAACAATAGTGTAGAATAAGAAGGTGTATTTACTTTAAAGCAGAGTACCGCTAGAGGGTGTATATTTTTTATAATAGAGTACAAAGTAAGGGTGTATAATTTTTACAACAGTGTAGAAATAGAAGATTTATTTATTTTAAAACAGAGTACATTTAGAGGGTGTCTATTTTTTATAACAGAGTACAAAAGGAGGCAGTATTTATTTTAAAACTGAGTACACTGGGAGGGTTAATATTTTATATAAGAGAGTACAAAGTGAGTGTGAATATTTTATATATCATAGTAGAATCACAGGTTATATTTTCTTTAAAACAGAGTACCGGCAGAGGGAGTATATTTTATATAACAGAGTAAAAATTTAGGGTGTACAATTTTTACAACAGTGTAGAAATAGAAGGTGTATTTACTTTAAAACAGAGTACCGGCAGAGGGAGTATATTTTTTATAACAGAGTACAGAAGGAGTTTAGTATTTATTTTAAAACTGAGTACACAGGGAGGTAATATATTTTATATAAGAGAGTACAAAGTGATGGTGAATATTTTTATAACAGAGTAGAATCACAAGATGTATTTACTTTAAAACAGAGTACCGGCAGAGGGAGTATATTTTTTATCACAGAGTACAAAAGGAGTTAGTATTTATTTTAAAACTGAGTACACAGGGAGGGGATATATTTTATATAAGAGAGTACAAAGTGAGGGTGAATATTTCCTATAACAGAGTAGAATCTAGGTTGTATTTACTTTAAAACAGAGTACCGTAGAGGGAGTATATTTTTTATGACAGATACAAATTTAGGGTGTACAATTTTACAACAGTGTAGAAACAGATGGTGTATTTACTTTAAAACAGAGTATGGAAGAGGGAGTATATTTATCACAAGTACAAATTAGGGTGTACAATATACAGTGAAGAAGAAGTAATTTACTTTAAAACCAGTCCTAGACGGTGTATTTTTTTAATACAGAGTACAAAAGGAGGCATATTTATTTTAAACTGAGTATACAGGGAGGGTATATATTTTATATAAGAGAGTAAAAAGTGATGGTGAATATTTTCTATAACAGAGTAGAATCACAGGTTTATTTACTTTAAAACAGAGTACCGGTTACGGGGTATATTATTTATAACAGAGTACAAAAGGAGGTAGTATTTATTTTAAACCTGAGTACACAGGGAGGGTATATGTTTTATATAAGAGAGTACAAAGTGAGGGTGAATATTTTCTATAACAGAGTAGAATCACAGGATGTATTTACTTTAAAACAGAGTACCGGCAGATTGAGTATATATTTTATCACAGAGTGTACAAATTTAGGGTGTACAATTTTAACAATAGTGTAGAATAAGAAGGTGTATTTACTTTAAAGCAGAGTACCGCTAGAGGGTGTATATTTTTTATAATAGAGTACAAAGTAAGGGTGTATAATTTTTACAACAGTGTAGAAATAGAAGATTTATTTATTTTAAAACAGAGTACATTTAGAGGGTGTATATTTTTTATAACAGAGTACAAAAGGAGGCAGTATTTATTTTAAAACTGAGTACACTGGGAGGGTTAATATTTTATATAAGAGAGTACAAAGTGCGTGTGAATATTTTATATATCATAGTAGAATACAGGTTATATTTTCTTTAAAACAGAGTACCGGCAGAGGGAGTATATTTTATATCACAGAGTACAAATTTAGGGTGTACAATTTTTACAACAGTGTAGAAATAGAAGGTGTATTTACTTTAAAACAGAGTACCGGCAGAGGGAGTATATTTTTTATCACAGAGTACAAAAGGAGTTAGTATTTATTTTAAAACTGAGTACACAGGGAGGGTATATATTTTATATAAGACAGTACAAAGTGAGGGTGAGTATTTTCTAAAACAAACAGAGGAGAATCACAGGTTGTATTATTTTAAAACATAGTACCAGCAGAGGAAGTATATTTTTATCACAGAGTACAAAAGGAGGTAGTATTTATTTTAAAACTGAGGACACAGGGAGGGGATATATTTTATATAAGAGTGTACAAAGTGAGGGTGAATATTTTCTATAACAGAATAGAATTACATGTTGTATTTACTTTAAAACACTATACCGCTAGACGGTATATATTTTTTATAACAGAGTACAATTTTAGGGTGTACAATTTTTACAACAGTGTAGAAACAGAAGGTGTATTTATTTTAAGGCAGAGTACATTTAGAGGGTGTGTATTATTTATAACAGGGTACAAGATAAGGTTGTATTTATTTTAAAACTGAGTACACAGGGAGGGCATATATTTTATATAAGAGAGTACAAAGTGAGAGTGAATATGTTCTATAACATAGTAGAATCACGGGTGGTATTTACTTTAAAACAGAGTACCGGAAGACGGTGTATATTTTTTATAACAGAGTACAAAATGTGGTAGTATTTATTTCAAAACTGAGTACACAGGGAGGGAATATATTTTTTATAAGAGAGTACAAAGCGAGTTTGATTATTTTCTAAAACAGGGTAGAATCACAGGTTGTATTTACTTTAAAACAGAGTACCGGCAGAGGGAGAATATTTATTATAACAGAGTAAAAATTTAGGGTGTACAATTTTTACAACAGTGTAGAAACAGAAGGTGTATTTACTTTAAAACAGAGTACCGGCAGAGGGAGTATATTTTTTATCACAGAGTACAAAAGGAGTTAGTATTTATTTTAAAACTGAGTACACAGGGAGGGGATATATTTTATATAAGAGAGTACAAAGTGAGGGTGAATATTTCCTATAACAGAGTAGAATCGTAGGTTGTATTTACTTTAAAACAGAGTACCGTCAGAGGGAGTATATTTTTTATGACAGAGTACAAATTTAGGGTGTACAATTTTACAACAGTGTAGAAACAGATGGTGTATTTACTTTAAAACAGAGTATCGGAAGAGGGAGTATATTTTTATCACAGAGTACAAATTTAGGGTGTACAATTTTTATACCAGTGAAGAAAAAGAAGGTGAATTTACTTTAAAACCGAGTCCCGGTAGACGGTGTATTTTTTTTAAATAACAGAGTACAAAAGGAGGCAGTATTTATTTTAAAACTGAGTATACAGGGAGGGTGTATATTTTATATAAGAGAGTAAAAAGTGATGGTGAATATTTTCTATAACAGAGTAGAATCACAGGTTGTATTTACTTTAAAACAGAGTACCGGTTGACGGGGTATATTATTTATAACAGAGTACAAAAGGAGGTAGTATTTATTTTAAACCTGAATACACAGGGAGGGTATATGTTTTATATAAGAGAGTACAAAGTGAGGGTGAATATTTTCTATAACAGAGTAGAATCACAGGATGTATTTACTTTAAAACAGAGTACCGGCAGATTGAGTATATATTTTATCACAGAGTGTACAAATTTAGGGTGTACAATTTTAACAATAGTGTAGAATAAGAAGGTGTATTTACTTTAAAGCAGAGTACCGCTAGAGGGTGTATATTTTTTATAATAGAGTACAAAGTAAGGGTGTATAATTTTTACAACAGTGTAGAAATAGAAGATTTATTTATTTTAAAACAGAGTACATTTAGAGGGTGTCTATTTTTTATAACAGAGTACAAAAGGAGGCAGTATTTATTTTAAAACTGAGTACACTGGGAGGGTTAATATTTTATATAAGAGAGTACAAAGTGCGTGTGAATATTTTATATATCATAGTAGAATCACAGGTTATATTTTCTTTAAAACAGAGTACCGGCAGAGGGAGTATATTTTATATCACAGAGTACAAATTTAGGGTGTACAATTTTTACAACAGTGTAGAAATAGAAGGTGTATTTACTTTAAAACAGAGTACCGGCAGAGGGAGTATATTTTTTATCACAGAGTACAGAAGGATTTAGTATTTATTTTAAAACTGAGTACACAGGGAGGTTATATATTTTATATAAGAGAGTACAAAGTGATGGTGAATATTTTCTATAACAGAGTAGAATCACAAGATGTATTTACTTTAAAACAGAGTACCGGCAGAGGGAGTATATTTTTTATCACAGAGTACAAAAGGAGTTAGTATTTATCTTAAAACTGAGTACACAGGGAGGGTATATATTTTATATAAGACAGTACAAAGTGAGGGTGAGTATTTTCTAAAACAAACAGAGGAGAATCACAGGTCGTATTATTTTAAAACATAGTACCAGCAGAGGAAGTATATTTTTATCACAGAGTACAAAAGGAGGTAGTATTTATTTTAAAACTGAGGACACAGGGAGGGGATATATTTTATATAAGAGTGTACAAAGTGAGGGTGAATATTTTCTATAACAGAATAGAATTACATGTTGTATTTACTTTAAAACACTATACCGCTAGACGGTATATATTTTTTATAACAGAGTACAATTTTAGGGTGTACAATTTTTACAACAGTGTAGAAACAGAAGGTGTATTTATTTTAAGGCAGAGTACATTTAGAGGGTGTGTATTATTTATAACAGGGTACAAGATAAGGTTGTATTTATTTTAAAACTGAGTACACAGGGAGGGCATATATTTTATATAAGAGAGTACAAAGTGAGAGTGAATATGTTCTATAACATAGTAGAATCACGGGTGGTATTTACTTTAAAACAGAGTACCGGAAGACGGTGTATATTTTTTATAACAGAGTACAAAATGTGGTAGTATTTATTTCAAAACTGAGTACACAGGGAGGGAATATATTTTTTATAAGAGAGTACAAAGCGAGTTTGATTATTTTCTAAAACAGGGTAGAATCACAGGTTGTATTTACTTTAAAACAGAGTACCGGCAGAGGGAGAATATTTATTATAACAGAGTAAAAATTTAGGGTGTACAATTTTTACAACAGTGTAGAAACAGAAGGTGTATTTACTTTAAAACAGAGTACCGGCAGAGGGAGTATATTTTTATCACAGAGTACAAAAGGAGTTAGTATTTATTTTAAAACTGAGTACACAGGGAGGGGATATATTTTATATAAGAGAGTAAAAGTGAGGGTGAATATTTCTATAACAGAGTAGAATCGTAGGTTTATTTACTTTAAAAAGATAAAGGAAATTAAAAAAAAATATACAATTTTATAAAAAAGAGAATATTTTAAAAGAAGAATACAGGTTTATTTATTAAAAAATACCAAGGATATATATTAGAGTAAAATTTATGTACAATTTTTAAAAGTGTAGAAACAGAAGGTTATAAAGGTATTTTTTATAAGAAAATAAAAAAATTAATAAAAAAAATAAAATAAAAAAAATAATATTTATTTAAAAAGAACGAAAATATTTTTATACAATACAAAAGGAGTTAGTATTTATTTTAAAACTAGTGGGAGGGATATATTTTATATAAGAGAGTACAAAGTGAGGGTGAATATTTCCTATAACAGAGTAGAATCGTAGGTTGTATTTACTTTAAAACAGAGTACCGTCAGAGGGAGTATATTTTTTATGACAGAGTACAAATTTAGGGTGTACAATTTTACAACAGTGTAGAAACAGATGGTGTATTTACTTTAAAACAGAGTATCGGAAGAGGGAGTATATTTTTTATCACAGAGTACAAATTTAGGGTGTACAATTTTTATACCAGTGAAGAAAAAGAAGGTGAATTTACTTTAAAACCAAGTCCCGGTAGACGGTGTATTTTTTTAAATAACAGAGTACAAAAGGAGGCAGTATTTATTTTAAAACTGAGTATACAGGGAGGGTGTATATTTTATATAAGAGAGTAAAAAGTGATGGTGAATATTTTCTATAACAGAGTAGAATCACAGGTTGTATTTACTTTAAAAGAGAGTACCGGTTGACGGGGTATATTATTTATAACAGAGTACAAAAGGAGGTAGTATTTATTTTAAACCTGAATACACAGGGAGGGTATATGTTTTATATAAGAGAGTACAAAGTGAGGGTGAATATTTTCTATAACAGAGTAGAATCACAGGATGTATTTACTTTAAAACAGAGTACCGGCAGATTGAGTATATATTTTATCACAGAGTGTACAAATTTAGGGTGTACAATTTTAACAATAGTGTAGAATAAGAAGGTGTATTTACTTTAAAGCAGAGTACCGCTAGAGGGTGTATATTTTTTATAATAGAGTACAAAGTAAGGGTGTATAATTTTTACAACAGTGTAGAAATAGAAGATTTATTTATTTTAAAACAGAGTATATTTAGAGGGTGTCTATTTTTTATAACAGAGTACAAAAGGAGGCAGTATTTATTTTAAAACTGAGTACACTGGGAGGGTTAATATTTTATATAAGAGAGTACAAAGTGCGTGTGAATATTTTATATATCATAGTAGAATCACAGGTTATATTTTCTTTAAAACAGAGTACCGGCAGAGGGAGTATATTTTATATCACAGAGTACAAATTTAGGGTGTACAATTTTTACAACAGTGTAGAAATAGAAGGTGTATTTACTTGAAAACAGAGTACCGGCAGAGGGAGTATATTTTTTATCACAGAGTACAGAAGGATTTAGTATTTATTTTAAAACTGAGTACACAGGGAGGTTATATATTTTATATAAGAGAGTACAAAGTGATGGTGAATATTTTCTATAACAGAGTAGAATCACAAGATGTATTTACTTTAAAACAGAGTACCGGCAGAGGGAGTATATTTTTATCACAGAGTACAAAAGGAGTTAGTATTTATCTTAAAACTGAGTACACAGGGAGGGTATATATTTTATATAAGACAGTACAAAGTGAGGGTGAGTATTTTCTAAAACAAACAGAGGAGAATCACAGGTCGTATTATTTTAAAACATAGTACCAGCAGAGGAAGTATATTTTTATCACAGAGTACAAAAGGAGGTAGTATTTATTTTAAAACTGAGGACACAGGGAGGGGATATATTTTATATAAGAGTGTACAAAGTGAGGGTGAATATTTTCTATAACAGAATAGAATTACATGTTGTATTTACTTTAAAACACTATACCGCTAGACGGTATATATTTTTTATAACAGAGTACAATTTTAGGGTGTACAATTTTTACAACAGTGTAGAAACAGAAGGTGTATTTATTTTAAGGCAGAGTACATTTAGAGGGTGTGTATTATTTATAACAGGGTACAAGATAAGGTTGTATTTATTTTAAAACTGAGTACACAGGGAGGGCATATATTTTATATAAGAGAGTACAAAGTGAGAGTGAATATGTTCTATAACATAGTAGAATCACGGGTGGTATTTACTTTAAAACAGAGTACCGGAAGACGGTGTATATTTTTTATAACAGAGTACAAAATGTGGTAGTATTTATTTCAAAACTGAGTACACAGGGAGGGAATATATTTTTTATAAGAGAGTACAAAGCGAGTTTGATTATTTTCTAAAACAGGGTAGAATCACAGGTTGTATTTACTTTAAAACAGAGTACCGGCAGAGGGAGAATATTTATTATAACAGAGTAAAAATTTAGGGTGTACAATTTTTACAACAGTGTAGAAACAGAAGGTGTATTTACTTTAAAACAGAGTACCGGCAGAGGGAGTATATTTTTATCAGATACAAAGGAATTTATACTGAAAGAATAATTTTAAAAGTAAAAGTGAGGGATATTTTATAAAAAATAAAGTTTATTTACTAAAAAAAAAAATATTTTTAACAATAAAATTAAAAAATTAAAAAAAAAAAAAAATTATTATTTAAAAGAGTAGAGAGGGATATATTTTTATCACAGAGTACAAAAGGAGTTAGTATTTATTTTAAAACTGAGTACACAGGGAGGGGATATATTTTATATAAGAGAGTACAAAGTGAGGGTGAATATTTCCTATAACAGAGTAGAATCGTAGGTTGTATTTACTTTAAAACAGAGTACCGTCAGAGGGAGTATATTTTTTATGACAGAGTACAAATTTAGGGTGTACAATTTTACAACAGTGTAGAAACAGATGGTGTATTTACTTTAAAACAGAGTATCGGAAGAGGGAGTATATTTTTTATCACAGAGTACAAATTTAGGGTGTACAATTTTTATACCAGTGAAGAAAAAGAAGGTGAATTTACTTTAAAACCGAGTCCCGGTAGACGGTGTATTTTTTTTAAATAACAGAGTACAAAAGGAGGCAGTATTTATTTTAAAACTGAGTATACAGGGAGGGTGTATATTTTATATAAGAGAGTAAAAAGTGATGGTGAATATTTTCTATAACAGAGTAGAATCACAGGTTGTATTTACTTTAAAACAGAGTACCGGTTGACGGGGTATATTATTTATAACAGAGTACAAAAGGAGGTAGTATTTATTTTAAACCTGAATACACAGGGAGGGTATATGTTTTATATAAGAGAGTACAAAGTGAGGGTGAATATTTTCTATAACAGAGTAGAATCACAGGATGTATTTACTTTAAAACAGAGTACCGGCAGATTGAGTATATATTTTATCACAGAGTGTACAAATTTAGGGTGTACAATTTTAACAATAGTGTAGAATAAGAAGGTGTATTTACTTTAAAGCAGAGTACCGCTAGAGGGTGTATATTTTTTATAATAGAGTACAAAGTAAGGGTGTATAATTTTTACAACAGTGTAGAAATAGAAGATTTATTTATTTTAAAACAGAGTACATTTAGAGGGTGTCTATTTTTTATAACAGAGTACAAAAGGAGGCAGTATTTATTTTAAAACTGAGTACACTGGGAGGGTTAATATTTTATATAAGAGAGTACAAAGTGCGTGTGAATATTTTATATATCATAGTAGAATCACAGGTTATATTTTCTTTAAAACAGAGTACCGGCAGAGGGAGTATATTTTATATCACAGAGTACAAATTTAGGGTGTACAATTTTTACAACAGTGTAGAAATAGAAGGTGTATTTACTTTAAAACAGAGTACCGGCAGAGGGAGTATATTTTTTATCACAGAGTACAGAAGGATTTAGTATTTATTTTAAAACTGAGTACACAGGGAGGTTATATATTTTATATAAGAGAGTACAAAGTGATGGTGAATATTTTCTATAACAGAGTAGAATCACAAGATGTATTTACTTTAAAACAGAGTACCGGCAGAGGGAGTATATTTTTTATCACAGAGTACAAAAGGAGTTAGTATTTATCTTAAAACTGAGTACACAGGGAGGGTATATATTTTATATAAGACAGTACAAAGTGAGGGTGAGTATTTTCTAAAACAAACAGAGGAGAATCACAGGTCGTATTATTTTAAAACATAGTACCAGCAGAGGAAGTATATTTTTATCACAGAGTACAAAAGGAGGTAGTATTTATTTTAAAACTGAGGACACAGGGAGGGGATATATTTTATATAAGAGTGTACAAAGTGAGGGTGAATATTTTCTATAACAGAATAGAATTACATGTTGTATTTACTTTAAAACACTATACCGCTAGACGGTATATATTTTTTATAACAGAGTACAATTTTAGGGTGTACAATTTTTACAACAGTGTAGAAACAGAAGGTGTATTTATTTTAAGGCAGAGTACATTTAGAGGGTGTGTATTATTTATAACAGGGTACAAGATAAGGTTGTATTTATTTTAAAACTGAGTACACAGGGAGGGCATATATTTTATATAAGAGAGTACAAAGTGAGAGTGAATATGTTCTATAACATAGTAGAATCACGGGTGGTATTTACTTTAAAACAGAGTACCGGAAGACGGTGTATATTTTTTATAACAGAGTACAAAATGTGGTAGTATTTATTTCAAAACTGAGTACACAGGGAGGGAATATATTTTTTATAAGAGAGTACAAAGCGAGTTTGATTATTTTCTAAAACAGGGTAGAATCACAGGTTGTATTTACTTTAAAACAGAGTACCGGCAGAGGGAGAATATTTATTATAACAGAGTAAAAATTTAGGGTGTACAATTTTTACAACAGTGTAGAAACAGAAGGTGTATTTACTTTAAAACAGAGTACCGGCAGAGGGAGTATATTTTTATCACAGAGTACAAAAGGAGTTAGTATTTATTTTAAAACTGAGTACACAGGGAGGGGATATATTTTATATAAGAGAGTACAAAGTGAGGGTGAATATTTCCTATAACAGAGTAGAATCGTAGGTTGTATTTACTTTAAAACAGAGTACCGTCAGAGGGAGTATATTTTTTATGACAGAGTACAAATTTAGGGTGTACAATTTTACAACAGTGTAGAAACAGATGGTGTATTTACTTTAAAACAGAGTATCGGAAGAGGGAGTATATTTTTATCACAGAGTACAAATTTAGGGTGTACAATTTTTATACCAGTGAAGAAAAAGAAGGTGAATTTACTTTAAAACCGAGTCCCGGTAGACGGTGTATTTTTTTAAATAACAGAGTACAAAAGGAGGCAGTATTTATTTTAAAACTGAGTATACAGGGAGGGTATATATTTTATATAAGAGAGTAAAAAGTGATGGTGAATATTTTCTATAACAGAGTAGAATCACAGGTTGTATTTACTTTAAAACAGAGTACCGGTTGACGGGGTATATTATTTATAACAGAGTACAAAAGGAGGTAGTATTTATTTTAAACCTGAGATACACAGGGAGGGTATATATTTTATATAAGAGAGTACAAAGTGAGGGTGAATATTTTCTATAACAGAGTAGAATCACAGGATGTATTTACTTTAAAACAGAGTACCGGCAGAGGGAGTATATTTTTTATGACAGAGTACAAATTTAGGGTGTACAATTTTAACAACAGTGTAGAAAAAGAAGGTGTATTTACTTTAAAACAGAGTACCGGAAGAGGGAGTATATTTTATATAACAGAGTACAAATTTAGGGTGTATAATTTTTACAACAGTGTAGAAATAGAAGGTGTATTTACTTTAAAACAGAGTACCGGCAGAGGGAGTATATTTTTTATCACAGAGTACAAAAGGATTTAGTATTTATTTTAAAACTGAGTACACAGGGAGGTTATATATTTTATATAAGAGAGTACAAAGTGATGGTGAATATTTTCTATAACAGAGTAGAATCACAAGATGTATTTACTTTAAAACAGAGTACCGGCAGAGGGAGTATATTTTTTATCACAGAGTACAAAAGGAGTTAGTATTTATCTTAAAACTGAGTACACAGGGAGGGTATATATTTTATATAAGACAGTACAAAGTGAGGGTGAGTATTTTCTAAAACAAACAGAGGAGAATCACAGGTTGTATTATTTTAAAACATAGTACCAGCAGAGGAAGTATATTTTTATCACAGAGTACAAAAGGAGGTAGTATTTATTTTAAAACTGAGGACACAGGGAGGGGATATATTTTATATAAGAGTGTACAAAGTGAGGGTGAATATTTTCTATAACAGAATAGAATTACATGTTGTATTTACTTTAAAACACTATACCGCTAGACGGTATATATTTTTTATAACAGAGTACAATTTTAGGGTGTACAATTTTTACAACAGTGTAGAAACAGAAGGTGTATTTATTTTAAGGCAGAGTACATTTAGAGGGTGTGTATTATTTATAACAGGGTACAAGATAAGGTTGTATTTATTTTAAAACTGAGTACACAGGGAGGGCATATATTTTATATAAGAGAGTACAAAGTGAGAGTGAATATGTTCTATAACATAGTAGAATCACGGGTGGTATTTACTTTAAAACAGAGTACCGGAAGACGGTGTATATTTTTTATAACAGAGTACAAAATGTGGTAGTATTTATTTCAAAACTGAGTACACAGGGAGGGAATATATTTTTTATAAGAGAGTACAAAGCGAGTTTGATTATTTTCTAAAACAGGGTAGAATCACAGGTTGTATTTACTTTAAAACAGAGTACCGGCAGAGGGAGAATATTTATTATAACAGAGTAAAAATTTAGGGTGTACAATTTTTACAACAGTGTAGAAACAGAAGGTGTATTTACTTTAAAACAGAGTACCGGCAGAGGGAGTATATTTTTTATCACAGAGTACAAAAGGAGTTAGTATTTATTTTAAAACTGAGTACACAGGGAGGGGATATATTTTATATAAGAGAGTACAAAGTGAGGGTGAATATTTCCTATAACAGAGTAGAATCGTAGGTTGTATTTACTTTAAAACAGAGTACCGTCAGAGGGAGTATATTTTTTATGACAGAGTACAAATTTAGGGTGTACAATTTTACAACAGTGTAGAAACAGATGGTGTATTTACTTTAAAACAGAGTATCGGAAGAGGGAGTATATTTTTATCACAGAGTACAAATTTAGGGTGTACAATTTTTATACCAGTGAAGAAAAAGAAGGTGAATTTACTTTAAAACCGAGTCCCGGTAGACGGTGTATTTTTTTAAATAACAGAGTACAAAAGGAGGCAGTATTTATTTTAAAACTGAGTATACAGGGAGGGTGTATATTTTATATAAGAGAGTAAAAAGTGATGGTGAATATTTTCTATAACAGAGTAGAATCACAGGTTGTATTTACTTTAAAACAGAGTACCGGTTGACGGGGTATATTATTTATAACAGAGTACAAAAGGAGGTAGTATTTATTTTAAACCTGAGTACACAGGGAGGGTATATGTTTTATATAAGAGAGTACAAAGTGAGGGTGAATATTTTCTATAACAGAGTAGAATCACAGGATGTATTTACTTTAAAACAGAGTACCGGCAGATTGAGTATATATTTTATAACAGAGTGTACAAATTTAGGGTGTACAATTTTAACAATAGTGTAGAATAAGAAGGTGTATTTACTTTAAAGCAGAGTACCGCTAGAGGGTATATATTTTTTATAATAGAGTACAAAGTAAGGGTGTATAATTTTTACAACAGTGTAGAAATAGAAGATTTATTTATTTTAAAACAGAGTACATTTAGAGGGTGTATATTTTTTATAACAGAGTACAAAAGGAGGCAGTATTTATTTTAAAACTGAGTACACAGGGAGGGCATATATTTTATATAAGAGAGTACAAAGTGAGAGTGAATATTTTATATAACATAGTAGAATCACAGGTTGTATTTACTTTAAAACAGAGTACCGGAAGAGGAGTATATTTTTATAACAGATACAAAATGAGGTAGTATTTATTTCAAAACTGAGTACACAGGGAGGGAATATATTTTATATAAGAGAGTACAAAGTGAGTGTGAATATTTTATATAACAGAGTAGAATCACAGGTTATATTTACTTTAAAACAGAGTACCGGCAGAGGGAGTATATTTTTTATAACAGAGTACAAATTTAGGGTGTACAATTTTACAACAGTGTAGAAACAGATGGTGTATTTACTTTAAAACAGAGTATCGGAAGAGGGAGTATATTTTTTATCACAGAGTACAAATTTAGGGTGTACAATTTTTATACCAGTGAAGAAAAGAAGGTGAATTTACTTTAAAACAGAGTCCCGGTAGACGGTGTATTTTTTTAATAACAGAGTACAAAAGGAGGTAGTATTTATTTTAAAACTGAGTACACAGGGAGGGTATATATTTTATATAAGAGAGTAAAAAGTGATGGTGAATATTTTCTATAACAGAGTAGAATCACAGGTTATATTTACTTTAAAACAGAGTACCGGTAGACGGAGTATATTATTTATAACAGAGTACAAAAGGAGGTAGTATTTATTTTAAACCTGAGTACACAGGGAGGGTATATATTTTATATAAGAGAGTACAAAGTGAGGGTGAATATTTTCTATAACAGAGTAGAATCACAGGATGTATTTACTTTAAAACAGAGTACCGGCAGATTGAGTATATATTTTATCACAGAGTGTACAAATTTAGGGTGTACAATTTTAACAATAGTGTAGAATAAGAAGGTGTATTTACTTTAAAGCAGAGTACCGCTAGAGGGTGTATATTTTTTATAATAGAGTACAAAGTAAGGGTGTATAATTTTTACAACAGTGTAGAAATAGAAGATTTATTTATTTTAAAACAGAGTACATTTAGAGGGTGTCTATTTTTTATAACAGAGTACAAAAGGAGGCAGTATTTATTTTAAAACTGAGTACACTGGGAGGGTTAATATTTTATATAAGAGAGTACAAAGTGCGTGTGAATATTTTATATATCATAGTAGAATCACAGGTTATATTTTCTTTAAAACAGAGTACCGGCAGAGGGAGTATATTTTATATCACAGAGTACAAATTTAGGGTGTACAATTTTTACAACAGTGTAGAAATAGAAGGTGTATTTACTTTAAAACAGAGTACCGGCAGAGGGAGTATATTTTTTATCACAGAGTACAGAAGGATTTAGTATTTATTTTAAAACTGAGTACACAGGGAGGTTATATATTTTATATAAGAGAGTACAAAGTGATGGTGAATATTTTCTATAACAGAGTAGAATCACAGGATGTATTTACTTTAAAACAGAGTACCGGCAGAGGGAGTATATTTTTTATCACAGAGTACAAAAGGAGTTAGTATTTATCTTAAAACTGAGTACACAGGGAGGGTATATATTTTATATAAGACAGTACAAAGTGAGGGTGAGTATTTTCTAAAACAAACAGAGGAGAATCACAGGTTGTATTTATTTTAAAACATAGTACCAGCAGAGGAAGTATATTTTTATAACAGAGTACAAAAGGAGGTAGTATTTATTTTAAAAAGGCAGGAAGGGGATATATTTTATATAAGAGTGTACAAAGTGAGGGTGAATATTTTCTATAACAGAGTAGAATTACATGTTGTATTTACTTTAAAACACTATACCGCTAGACGGTATATATTTTTTATAACAGAGTACAAATTTAGGGTGTACAATTTTTACAACAGTGTAGAAACAGAAGGTGTATTTATTTTAAAACAGAGTACCGTTAGAGGGAGTATATTTTTTATAACAGAGTACAAAAGAAGTTAGTATTTATTTTAAAACTGAGTACACAGGGAGGGGATATATTTTATATAAGAGAGTACAAAGTGAGGGTGAATATTTTCTATAACAGAGTAGAATCGTAGGTTGTATTTACTTTAAAACAGAGTACCGTCAGAGGGAGTATATTTTTTATGACAGAGTACAAATTTAGGGTGTACAATTTTACAACAGTGTAGAAACAGATGGTGTATTTACTTTAAAACAGAGTATCGGAAGAGGGAGTATATTTTTATCACAGAGTACAAATTTAGGGTGTACAATTTTTATACCAGTGAAGAAAAAGAAGGTGAATTTACTTTAAAACCGAGTCCCGGTAGAGGGTGTATTTTTTTAAATAACAGAGTACAAAAGGAGGTAGTATTTATTTTAAAACTGAGTATACAGGGAGGGTATATATTTTATATAAGAGAGTAAAAAGTGATGGTGAATATTTTCTATAACAGAGTAGAATCACAGGTTGTATTTACTTTAAAACAGAGTACCGGTTGACGGGGTATATTATTTATAACAGAGTACAAAAGGAGGTAGTATTTATTTTAAACCTGAATACACAGGGAGGGTATATGTTTTATATAAGAGAGTACAAAGTGAGGGTGAATATTTTCTATAACAGAGTAGAATCACAGGATGTATTTACTTTAAAACAGAGTACCGGCAGATTGAGTATATATTTTATCACAGAGTGTACAAATTTAGGGTGTACAATTTTAACAATAGTGTAGAATAAGAAGGTGTATTTACTTTAAAACAGAGTACCGCTAGAGGGTGTATATTTTTTATAATAGAGTACAAAGTAAGGGTGTATAATTTTTACAACAGTGTAGAAATAGAAGATTTATTTATTTTAAAACAGAGTACATTTAGAGGGTGTATATTTTTTATAACAGAGTACAAAAGGAGGCAGTATTTATTTTAAAACTGAGTACACTGGGAGGGTTAATATTTTATATAAGAGAGTACAAAGTGCGTGTGAATATTTTATATATCATAGTAGAATCACAGGTTATATTTTCTTTAAAACAGAGTACCGGCAGAGGGAGTATATTTTATATCACAGAGTACAAATTTAGGGTGTACAATTTTTACAACAGTGTAGAAATAGAAGGTGTATTTACTTTAAAACAGAGTACCGTCAGAGGGAGTATATTTTTTATAACAGAGTACAGAAGGAGTTAGTATTTATTTTAAAACTGAGTACACAGGGAGGGTATATATTTTATATAAGAGAGTACAAAGTGATAGTGAATATTTTCTATAACAGAGTAGAATCACAAGATGTATTTACTTTAAAACAGAGTACCGGTAGAGGGAGTATATTTTTTATAACAGAGTACAAAAGGAGTTAGTATTTATCTTAAAACTGAGTACACAGGGAGGGTATATATTTTATATAAGACAGTACAAAGTGAGGGTGAGTATTTTCTAAAACAAACAGAGTAGAATCACAGGTTGTATTACTTTAAAACAGAGTACCAGTAGAGGAAGTATATTTTTTATAACAGAGTACAAAAGGAGGTAGTATTTATTTTAAAACTGAGTACACAGGGAGGGTATATATTTTATATAAGAGAGTACAAAGTGAGGGTGAATATTTTCTATAACAGAGAAGAATCACAGGTTGTATTTACTTTAAAACAGATTACAGGTAGAGGGAGTATATTTTTATAACAGAGTACAAAAGGAGGTAGTATTTATTTAAAAATGGAGTACACATGGAGGGTATATATTTTGTATAAGAGAGTACAAAGTGAGGGTGAATATTTTCTATAACAGAGTAGAATCACAGGTTGTATTTACTTTAAAACAGAATACCCGCAGAGGGAGTAGTATTTTTATAACAAAGTACAATTTTAGGGTATACAATATTTACAACAGTGTAGACATAGAAAGTTTATTTACTGTAAAACAGAGTATATTTAGAGGGTGTATATATTTTATAACAGTGAACAAAAAGTGGTAGTATTTATTTTAAAACTGAGTACACAGGGAGGGTATATATTTTCTATAACAGAGTACAAAGTGAGGGTGAATATTTTCTATAACAGAGTAGAATCAGAAGTTGTATTTACTTTAAAACAGAGTACCTGTAGAGGGTGTATATTTTTTATAACAGAGTACAAAAGTAGGTAGTATTTATTTTAAAACTGAGTACACATGGAGGGTATATATGTTATATAAGAGAGTACAAAGTGAGTGTGAATATTTTCTATAACAGAGGAGAATCACAGGTTGTATTTACTTTAAAAGAGAGTACCGGTAGAGGGACTATATTTTTTATAACAGAGTAAAAATTTAGGGTGTATAATTTTTACAAGCCTGTAGAAATAGAAGGTGTATTTATTTTAAAACAGAGTACAGGTAGACGGTGTATATTTTTTATTACAGAGTACAAAGGGAGGTAGCATTTATTTTAAAACTAACTACACATGGAGGGTATATATTTTATATAAGAGTGTACCAAGTGAGGGTGAATATTTTCTATAAGAGAGTAGAATCACCGGTTGTATTTACTTTAAAATAGAGTACCGGTAGACGGATTATATTTTTTATAACAGTAAAAAATTTTAGGGTGCATAATTTTTACAGCAGTGTAGAAATAGAAGGTGTATTTATTTTAAAAAAGGGTACATTTAGAGGGTGTATATTTTTTATAACAGAGTACAAGAGGAGGCAGTATTTATTTCAAAAGTATGTACAAATGGAGGGTATATATTTTATATAAGAGAGTACAAAGTGAGGGTGAATATTTTCTATAACAGAGCAGAATCACAGGTTGAATTTACTTTAAAACAGAGTACCGGTAGAGGGTGTATATTTTTTATAATAGAGTATAAAAGGAGGTTGTGTTTATTTTAAAACTGAGTACACATGGAGGGTATATATGTTATACAATACGGTACAAAGTGAGGGTGAATATTTTCTATAAGAAAGTAGAATCACAGGTTGTATTTACTTTAAAACAGAGTACCGGTAGAGGGGAGTGTATTTTTTATAACAGTGTACAAATTTGGGAGTATAATTTTTAGTACAGTGTAGAAATGGAAGGTGTATTTATTTTAAAACAGAGTACATTTAGAGAGTGTATGTTTTTTATAACAGAGTACAAACGGAGGTAGTATTTTTTTAAAAACTGAGTACATATGGAGGGTATATATTTTATATAAGAGAGTACAAAATGAGGGTGAATATTTTCTTTAACAGGGTAAAATCACAGGCTGTATTTACTTTAAAACAGAGTACTGGTAGGTGTATATTTTTCATAACAGACTACAAAAGGAGGTAGTATTTATTTTAACATTGAGTACACATGGACGGTATAAATTTTATATAAGAGAGTAAAAAGTGAGGGTGAATATTTTCTATAACAGAGTAGAATCCAGGTTGTATTTTCTTTAAAACAGAGTACACGTTGAGGGAGTATATTTTTTATAACAGAGTACAAAAGGAGGTAGTATTTATTTAAAAACTGAGTACACATAGAGGGTATATATTTTATATAAGAGAGTACAAAGTGAGGGTGAATATTTTCTATAACAGAGCAGAATCACATGTTGAATTTACTTTAAAACAGAGTACCGGTAGAGGGTGTATATTTTTTATAATAGAGTATAAAAGGAGGTTGTGTTTATTTTAAAACTGAGTACACATGGAGGGTATATATGTTATACAATACAGTACAAAGTGAGGGTGAATATTTTCTATAAGAAAGTAGAATCACAGGTTGTATTTACTTTAAAACAGAGTACCGGTAGAGGGAGTGTATTTTTTATAACAGAGTACAAATTTGGGAGTATAATATTTAGTACAGTGTAGAAATAGAAGGTGTATTTATTTTAAAACAGAGTACATTTAGAGAGTGTATGTTTTTTATAACAGAGTACAAACGGAGGTAGTATTTTTTTAAAAACTGAGTACATATGGAGGGTATATATTTTATATAAGAGAGTACAAAATGAGGGTGAATATTTTCTTTAACAGGGTAAAATCACAGGCTGTATTTACTTTAAAACAGAGTACTGGTAGGTGTATATTTTTCATAACAGACTACAAAAGGAGGTAGTATTTATTTTAACATTGAGTACACATGGACGGTATAAATTTTATATAAGAGAGTAAAAAGTGAGGGTGAATATTTTCTATAACAGAGTAGAATCACAGGTTGTATTTTCTTTAAAACAGAGTACACGTTGAGGGAGTATATTTTTTATAACAGAGTACAAAAGGACGTAGTATTTATTTTAAAACTGAGTACACATATAGGGTATATATTTTATATAAGATAGTACAAAGTGAGGGGGAATATTTTCTATAACAGAGTAGAATCTCAGGTTGTATTTACTTGAAAACAGAGTACTGGTAGAGGGATTATATTTTTTTATAATAGAGTACAAATTAAGGGTTTATAGTTTTTACATCAGTGTAGAAATAGAAGGTGTATTTATTTTCAAAGAGAGTACCAGTAGAGGGGATTTTTTTTTTTGTAACAGAGTACAAAAGGAGGTAGCATTTATTTTAAAACTGAGTACACAATTAGGGTATATATTTTATATATGAGAGTACGAAGTGAGGGTGAATATTTTCTATAACAGAGTAGAATCACAGATTTTGTTTTCTTTAAAATAGTGTACAAGTTGATGTTGTATTTTTTTATAACATAGTACAAAAAGAGATAGTATTTATTTTACAACTGAGTATACATGGAGGGTATATATTTTATATAAGTGAGTACAAATTGAGATTGAATATTTTCTATAACAGAGTAGAATCACAGGTTGAATTTACTTTAAAACAGAGTACCGGTAGAGGGAGTATATTTTTTATAACACAGTACAATATTAGGGTGTATAATTTTTACAACAGTGTAGAAATAGAAGGTGTATTTATTTTAGAACAGAGTATAATTAGAGGTTGTGTATTTTTTATAACAGAGTACAAAAGAAGGTAGTATTTTTTTTAAAACTGAGTACACATTTAGAGTATATATTTTATATAAGAGAGTACAAAGTGAGGGTGAATATTTTCTATAACAGAGTGGAATCACAGCTTGTATTTACTTTAAAACAGAGCACTGGTAGAGGGAGTATATATTTTATAACAGAGTACAAATTAAGGTGTATATTTTTTACAACATTTTAGAAATAGTAAGTGTATTTATTTTAAAACACAGTACATTTAGAGGGTGTGTATTTTTTATAACAGGGTACAAAATGTGGTAGTATTTATTTTAAAACTGTGTAAACATGGAGTGTATATATATATTATATAAGATAGTACAAATTGAGAGTGAATATTTTCTATAACAGAGTAGAATCACAGGTTTTATTTAGTTTAAAACAGAGTAACGGTAGAGGCAGTATATTTTTTATAAAAGAGTATAAATTTAGGGTTTATAACTTTTTCAACTGTGAAGAAATACAAGGTGTATTTATTTTAAAACACAGTACATTTACAGATTGTGTATTTTTTATAACAGTGTACAAAAGGTGGTAGTATTTATTTTAAAAATGATTATATATGGAGGGTAGATATTTTATATAAGAGAGTACAAAGTGACGGTGAATATTTTCTGTAACAGACAAGAATCACAGGTTGCATTTACTTTAAAACAGAGTACCGGTAGAGGGAGTATATTTTTTATAACAGAGTAAAAATTTAGGGTGTATAATTTTTACAACAGTGTAGAAATAGAAGGTGCATTTATTTTAAAACAGAGTACCGGTAGAGGGTGTATATTTTTTATAACAGAGTACAAAAAGAGGTAGTATTTATTTTAAAACTATGCACAAATGGAGGGTATATATTTTATGTAAGATAGTACAAGTGAGGGTGAATATATCCTAAAACAGAGTAGAATCACAAGTTGTATTTACTTTAAAACAGAGTACCTGTTAAGGGTGTATATTTTTTATAACAGAGTATATATGGAGGTAGCATTTATTTTTAAATTGAGTACACATGGGTGATTTATATTTTATATGAGAGTACAAAGTGAGGGTGAATATTTTCTATAACAGAGTAGAATCACAGGTTGTATTTACTTTACAACAGAGTACCGGCAGTGGGAGTATATTTTTTATAATAGAGTACAAATTTAGGGTGTATAATTTTTTTTTCTCTTTTTTTTTATTGCATTTTAGGTTTGGGGGTACATGTGAAGAACATGGAAGATTGTTGCATAGGTACACACATGGCAGTGTGATTTGCTGCCTTCCTAGGGTGTATAATTTTTACAACAGTGTACAAATAGAAGGTGTATTTATTTTAAAAGAGTATATTTGGAGGTTGTATAGTTTTTATAACAGAGTACAAAAGAGGTAGTATTTATTTAAAACTGAGTACACATTGATTGTGTATATTTTATATATGAGAGTGAAAAGTGAGTGTGAATATTTTGTATAACAGAGTAGAATCACCTGTTGTATTTACTTTAAAAGAGAGTAACAGCAGAGGGTGTATGTTTTTAATAACAGAGTACAGAAGTAGGTAGTATTTATTTTAAAACTGAGTACACATTGAGGGTATATATTTTATATTAGAGAGTACAAAGCGTGGGTGAAGATTTTCTATAACAGAATAGAATCACAAGTTGTATTTAAAACAGAGTACAGGTAGAGGGTGTATATTTATTATGACAGAGTACAAAAGTAGGTAGTATTTATTTTAAAACTGAGTACACATGGAGGGTATATATTTTATGTAAGAGAGTACAAAGTAAGTGTGAATATTTTCTATTTCAGGTTAGAATCACAGGTTGTATTTACTTTACAACAGAGTACCGGTAGATTGAGTATAATTTTTATAATAGAGTAAAAATTTAGGGTGTATAATTTTTACAACAGTGTAGAATTAGAAGGTTTATTTATTTTAAAACAGTGTACATTTAGAGGGTGTATACTTTTTATAACAGAGTACAAAAGGAGGTAGTATTTATTTTAAACCTGAGTACACATGGAGGGTGTATATTTTATATAAGAGAGTACAAGGTGAGGGTGAATATTTTCTATAACAGAGTAGAATCATAGGTTGTAATTACTTTAAAACAGAGCACCGGTAGAGGGAGTATATTTTTTATAACAGTGTACAAAATTAGGGTGTATAATTTTTACAACAGTGTAGAAATAGAAGGTGTATTTATTTTAAAACAGAGTACATTTCGAGGGTGATTTTTTTTTTAGGCAAATGCTAGAAATCATGGCACTTTCTCCCCCTTGAAAGCTGACTGTTAAACATTTACCAGCATACCACTGAAGCAGGCTTGAATTATGCAGTATTCCTTTGGGCAGTTTAAAGCATATCCTTAAACTCTTAGCAGCCTATTTCTTCACATATCTGGTTAACCAAGAGATAATTTGGAATGACATCTGCTTTATGAATGCTTTATTATATGTTGTACTTGACAAAATCAGAGACCTCTGTCTGTAAGCTAGACATATTTGAATATTTTAATCAGCAAGGAGGCACAATTTCTAGATGCCAAGAAGCTTAGAGACCAGTCAAATGATTTCTACAACTGCTCATGTATTTTCTGCACACAGGCGCACACACAGACACACACACACACCCCGTACATAATCGTCAGATACTCTCTGCCTGAGTATTCACCTCTCTGCTTCTGAGATTAATTCTTATTTCTTATACCTAAACAGAGCCCGAACATCCTCTTTTTGTATGTAGCAGATACCAAGGATTTAAGCCATCTGAACTCAGATGGGAAAGGGGGATCTTTTCCTCTTAATAAGGCTCCTAATGCAAAAAAGGATTGGCAGGGATGCCATTCAATCAGAACATTATTCTCTCAGCTTGAGATGAATGGGCAGGTCCTTTGTTCTTCTTGTTTTTTTTTTTTTTTAAGAGGGAAAAAGAGAAAGAAGGAAGAAAAAAAAAGAATGAAATAAAGAGAAAAAGAAGAAAAAAAAAGGGAGAGAGAACGGGAATCTTGCTCTATTGCCCAGGCTAGAATGCAGTCTACAAATGGTTATTAAAAGCTCTTTTATACTAATAATTGTGTTATACAATGGAGACAGGAAGGAATAAGGGAGGAAAATTACAAACAGCCAACCAATATTTCATTTAAACCTATGAAATTCTATGCAATTGCTAGGGAGTGATTTACTCCCAACCATGTGGTCACTTTTAAAACAAATGTGGTGTGTTACTGAAAAAAAAAATGTATGTTTTGTGGATTTGGAGTAGAGAGTTTTGTAAATGTTTATTAAGTTTACTTGTTCGAGGTTTAAGTTCAAGTCCCGGTTATCCTTCTTAAACTTCTGTCTCATTAATTTGTCCAATATTGGCAATGTAATGTTAAAGTCTCCCCACTATTATTGTGTGGGAGTCCAAGTCTCTTTGTAAGTCACCAAGAAGTTGCCCTATGTATCTGGGTGCTCCTATATTGGGTGCGCATAGACTTAGGGTCGTTAGCTCTTCCCATTACATTGATCCCTCTACCATTATACAATGTCCTTCTTATCTCTTTCGGTTTCTATTACTTTAAAGTCTATTTTATCAGAGATGAGAATTGCAACTACTGCTTTTTTTTTTTTTTTTGCTCTCCATTTGGTTGGCAAATCTTCCTCCATCCCTTTGTTTTGAGTCTCTGTATAACCCTGCATGTGAGATGGGTCTGGATGCAGCTTACTGATGGGTTTTTTGAAGTGGCTGATACTGGTTGTTCCTTTCTATATATAGTGCCTCTTTCAGAAGCTCTTGTAAAGCAGGCCTGGTGGTAATAAAATCTCTGAGTACTTGCTTGTTTGCAAAATATTTTATTTTTCCTTCACTTATGAAACTCAGTTTGGCTGGATATGAAATTCTGGGTTGAAAGTTCTTTTCTTTAAGGATGTTGAATATTGGCCCCCACTCTCTTCTGGCTTGTAGGGTTTCTGCTGAGAGATCAGCTGTGAGTCTGATAGGCTTCCCCTTGTGGGTAACCTGACCTTTCTCTCTGGCCGCCCGTAGTATTTTCTCCTTCGTATCAACCCTGATGAATCTAAAGATTATGTGCCTTGGGGTTGCTCTTTTTGAGGAATATCTTTGTGGTGTTCTCTGTATCATGTGGAGGTGGGTATTGTCTTGCCTTGCTAGGTTAGGAAAGTTTTCCTGGATAATATCCTGAAAAATATTTTCCAACTTGGATTCATTCTCTTCGTCACATTCAGGTACACCTATCAAACGTAGATTAGGTCTTTTCACATAGTCTCATATTTCTTGGAGACTTTACTCATTCCTTTTTACCCTTTTTTCTCTAATCTTGTCTTCTCGTTTTATTTCGTTAAGTTGGTCTTCGACCTCTGAAATCCTTTCTTCTGCTTGATCAATTCAACTGTTAAAACTTGTGCATACTTCACGAAGTTCTCGTATTGTGTTTTTCAGCTCCATTAATTCACTTATATTCCTCTTTAAGTTGTCCATTCTCATGAACATTTCGTGAAACCTTTTTTCAAGGTTCTTAGTTTCCTTGCATTGGGCTAGAACATGTTCTTTTAGCTCGCAGAAGTTTCTCATTATCCACCTTCTGAAGCCTGATTCAGCTGATTGCTCACATTCATTTTCTATCAGGTCTTGTTCAATTGGTGATGAGGCACTGCAATCCTCTGTAGGAGGAGAGGCATTCTGATTTCGGGTGTTTTCAGTCTTTTTGCGCTGTTTTTCTTCCCATCTTTGTGGATTTATCCACCTGTCGTCTGTGTAATTGCTGACTTTCAGATTAGGTCTCTGAGTGGACATAAAGCTTGTTGGTGGTAAAGTTTTTTCTATTTCTTAATATTCCTTCGGCGGACGCCCTTCCCCCACAGAGCTGCACCTTCCCGGGTTCAGCTGTACTTGCTGTGAAACTCAATCCTCAGCAGTTCCAGCTGCTGGTTTTATTTATTTATTTTTTTTGTGGAGTGGGGTAGGAGCCTTCCCCTGCGGCGACTCACTAGGCCGGCTGAAACAGCTGCGTTAAGATTCCTGGTGCTTTTCTGCCCGGGAATCTCCTGGTCTGGTTCCCCACTTCAGTCCGCTTTTCAATCAGCTGAATAGGAGACTCTGCCTTCCCGGAGCTCCAAACGCCAACCAAAAGGGCACTCAGTCCCGTATATGCAGGACTGAGAACCGCCACGCCGGGGCGCCTGAAAGATGGCCGCGCCGGCCAAAAGAGTCGCGCTGACGACCCGTGGGGCTCCTCCGCCAGGTATCTCTTGGTCCGTGGGCAATAAAAATTCGTCTGAAAATGTGGCGTATACTCACTATCTGCGCTTTCAGCGGGAGCTACAATCCTGAGCTGCTGCTAATCGGATGTTTTGGATCTCTCTCCGAGGGTGTATATTTTTTATAACAGAGTACAAAGGGAGGTAGTATTTATTTTAAAACTGGGTACACATGGAGGGTATATATTATACATAAGAGAGTACAAAGTGATGGTGAATATTTTCTATAACAGTAGAATCACAGGTTTTATTTACTTTAAAAAAGAGTACCGGTAGAGGGAGTAAACTTTTTATAACAGAGTACAAATTTAGGGTGTATAATTTTTACAACACTGTAGAAATAGAAGGTGTATTTATTTTAAAACAGAGTACATTTAGAGGGTGTATATTTTTTATAACAGAGTAGAAAAGGAGATAGTATTTATTTTGAAACTAAGTACACATGGAAGGTATATATTTTATATAAGAGAGTACAAAGTGAGGGTGAATATTTTCAAAAACAGAGTAGAATAACAGGTTGTATTTGCTTTAAAACAGAGTGCCGGTGGAGGGAGTATATTTTTGATAACAGAGTACAAATTTAGGGTGTATAATTTTTAAAATAATGTAGAAAAAGATGGTGTATTTATTTTAAAAAAGAATACCTGTAGAGTGTTTATATTTTTTATAATAGAGTACAAAAGGAGGTAGTCTTTATTTTAAAACTGAGTACACATGGAGGGTATATATTTTATATAAGAGAGTAGAAAGTGAGGGTGAATATTTTCAAAAACAGAGTAGAATCACAGGTTGTATTTACTTTAAAACAGAGTACCGGTAGAGGGAGTATATTTTTTATAACAGAGTAAAAATTTACTGTGTATAATTTTCTCAACAGTGTAGAAATAGAAGGTGTATTTATTTTTAAACAGAGTACATTTAGAGGGTGTATATTTTTTATAACAGAGTGCAAAAGGAGGTAATATGTATTTTAAAACTGAGTACACATGGAGGGTATATATTTTATATAACAGAGTACAAAGTGAGGGTGAATATTTTCTATAACAGAGTAGAATCACATGTTGCATTTCTTTAAAACAGAGTACCGGTAGACGGAGTACATTTTTTATAACAGAGTACAAAAGGAGGTAGTATTTATTTTAAAACTGAGTACACATGGAGGGTATGTATTTTATATAAGAGAGTACAAAGTGAGATTGAATATTTTCTATAACAGAGTAGAATCACAGGTTGTACTTACTTTAAAACAGAGTACTGGTAGAGATTGTATATTCTTAATAACAGTGTACAAATGGAGGTAGTATTTATTTTAAAACTGAGTACATATGGAGGGTATATATTTTATATAAAAGAGTACAAAGTGCGGTTGAATAGTTTTTATAACAGAGTAGAATCAAAGGTAGTATTTACTTTAAAACAGAGTACCGGTAGAGGGAGTGTATTTTTTAAAACATAGTACAAACTTTGGGTGTATAATATTTACCAGAGTGTAGAAATAGAAGGTGTATTTATTTTAAAACGGAGTACATTTAGAGGGTGTATATATTTTATAACAGAGTACAAAATATTCAGTATTTGTTTTAAAACTGAGTACACATGGAGGGTATACATTTTATATAAGAGAGAACAAAGTGTGGGTGAATATTTTCTATAACAGAGTAGAATCACAGGTTATATTTACTTTAAAACAGAGTGCTGGTAGAGGGAGTATATTTTTTATAACAGAATACAAATTTAGGGTGTAAAATTTTTTTAACAGTGTAGAAATAGAAGGTGTATTTATTTTAAAATAGAGTACATTTAGAGGGTGTATATTTTTATAACAAAGTAGAAAAGGAGGTAGCATTTATTTTAAAAGTGAGTACACATAGAGGGTATATATTTTATATAAGAGACTAAAAAGTGAGGGTGAATATTTTCTATAACAGATTAGAATCACAGGTTGTATTTACTTTAAAACAGAGTACCGGTAGAGGGAGTATATTTTTTATAACAGAGTACAAAAGGAGGTAGTATTTATTTTAAAACTGAGTACACATGGAGGGTATGTAATTTATAGAAGAGAGTACATAGTGAGGGTGAATATTTTCTATATCAGAGTAGAATCACAGGTTGTATTTACCTTAAAACAGAGTACATGTAGAGGGCGTATATTTTTTGTAACAGAATACAAATTTAGGGTGTATATTATTTGCAACAGTGTAGAAATAGAAGGTATGTTAATTTTAAAACACAGTACATTTAGGGGGTGTATACATTTTATAACAGAGTACAAAAGGAGGTAGTATTTATTTTAAAAGTCAGTACACATGGAAGGTATATGTTTTATATAAGCGAGTACAAAGTGAGGGTGAATATTTTCTATAACAGAGTAGAATCACAGGTTGTACTTACTTTAACACAGAGTACTGGTAGAGATTGTATATTCTTAATAACAGTGTACAAATGGAGGTAGTATTTATTGTAAAACTGAGTACATATGGAGGGGGATGTATTTTATATAAGAGAGTCCAATTTGAGGATGAATATTTTCTATAACATACAAGAATCACCGTTTGTTTTTACTTTAAAACAGAGTAACAGCAGACCGTGTATATTTTATATCACAGAGTACAAATTTAGGGTGTACAATTTTTACAACAGTGTAGAAATAGAAGGTGTATTTACTTTAAAACAGAGTACCGGCAGAGGGAGTATATTTTTTATCACAGAGTACAAAAGGAGTTAGTATTTATTTTAAAACTGAGTACACAGGGAGGTTATATATTTTATATAAGAGAGTACAAAGTGATGGTGAATATTTTCTATAACAGAGTAGAATCACAAGATGTATTTACTTTAAAACAGAGTACCGGCAGAGGGAGTATATTTTGTATCACAGAGTACAAAAGGAGTTAGTATTTATCTTAAAACTGAGTACACAGGGAGGGTATATATTTTATATAAGAGAGTACAAAGTGAGGGTGAGTATTTTCTAAAACAAACAGAGGAGAATCACAGGTTGTATTATTTTAAAACAGAGTACCAGCAGAGGAAGTATATTTTTATAACAGAGTACAAAAGGAGGTAGTATTTATTTTAAAACTGAGGACACAGGGAGGGGATATATTTTATATAAGAGTGTACAAAGTGAGGGTGAATATTTTCTATAACAGAATAGAATTACAGGTTGTATTTACTTTAAAACACTATACCGCTAGACGGTATATATTTTTTATAACAGAGTACAATTTTAGGGTGTACAATTTTTACAACAGTGTAGAAACAGAAGGTGTATTTATTTTAAGGCAGAGTACATTTAGAGGGTGTGTATTATTTATAACAGGGTACAAGATAAGGTTGTATTTATTTTAAAACTGAGTACACAGGGAGGGCATATATTTTATATAAGAGAGTACAAAGTGAGAGTGAATATGTTCTATAACATAGTAGAATCACGGGTTGTATTTACTTTAAAACAGAGTACCGGAAGACGGTGTATATTTTTTATAACAGAGTACAAAATGTGGTAGTATTTATTTCAAAACTGAGTACACAGGGAGGGAATATATTTTTTATAAGAGAGTACAAAGCGAGTTTGATTATTTTCTAAAACAGGGTAGAATCACAGGTTGTATTTACTTTAAAACAGAGTACCGGCAGAGGGAGAATATTTATTATAACAGAGTAAAAATTTAGGGTGTACAATTTTTACAACAGTGTAGAAACAGAAGGTGTATTTACTTTAAAACAGAGTACCGGCAGAGGGAGTATATTTTTATCACAGAGTACAAAAGGAGTTAGTATTTATTTTAAAACTGAGTAACAGGGAGGGGATATATTTTATATAAGAGAGTACAAAGTGAGGGTGAATATTTTATAACAGAGTAGAATCACAGGATGTATTTACTTTAAAACAGAGTACCAAAGTAAATTACACAACAAGGGTGTACAATTAGTGTAGAAGAAGGTGTATTTAAGCAGACCTAGAGGGTGTATATTTATAAAAAAAAGGGTGTATAATTTTTACAGGAAAATAAAGATATTAAAAAGATACATTAGAGGGTGTTATTTAAAAGAGTACAAAAGGAGGTAGTATATTTTAAAACTGAGTACACAGGGAGGGTTAATATTTTATATAAGAGAGTACAAAGTGAGTGTGAATATTTTCTAAACAGAGTAGAATCACAGTTATATTACTTTAAAACAGAGTACCGGAGAGGGAGTATATTTTATATACAGAGTAAAATTTAGGGTGTAAATTTTTAAACAGTGTAAAATAAAGGTGTATTTACTTTAAAACAGAGTACCGGCAGAGGGAGTATATTTTTTATCACAGAGTACAAAAGGAGTTAGTATTTATTTTAAAACTGAGTACACAGGGAGGGGATATATTTTATATAAGAGAGTACAAAGTGAGGGTGAATATTTCCTATAACAGAGTAGAATCGTAGGTTGTATTTACTTTAAAACAGAGTACCGTCAGAGGGAGTATATTTTTTATGACAGAGTACAAATTTAGGGTGTACAATTTTACAACAGTGTAGAAACAGATGGTGTATTTACTTTAAAACAGAGTATCGGAAGAGGGAGTATATTTTTTATCACAGAGTACAAATTTAGGGTGTACAATTTTTATACCAGTGAAGAAAAAGAAGGTGAATTTACTTTAAAACCGAGTCCCGGTAGACGGTGTATTTTTTTAAATAACAGAGTACAAAAGGAGGCAGTATTTATTTTAAAACTGAGTATACAGGGAGGGTGTATATTTTATATAAGAGAGTAAAAAGTGATGGTGAATATTTTCTATAACAGAGTAGAATCACAGGTTGTATTTACTTTAAAACAGAGTACCGGTTGACGGGGTATATTATTTATAACAGAGTACAAAAGGAGGTAGTATTTATTTTAAACCTGAATACACAGGGAGGGTATATGTTTTATATAAGAGAGTACAAAGTGAGGGTGAATATTTTCTATAACAGAGTAGAATCACAGGATGTATTTACTTTAAAACAGAGTACCGGCAGATTGAGTATATATTTTATCACAGAGTGTACAAATTTAGGGTGTACAATTTTAACAATAGTGTAGAATAAGAAGGTGTATTTACTTTAAAGCAGAGTACCGCTAGAGGGTGTATATTTTTTATAATAGAGTACAAAGTAAGGGTGTATAATTTTTACAACAGTGTAGAAATAGAAGATTTATTTATTTTAAAACAGAGTACATTTAGAGGGTGTCTATTTTTTATAACAGAGTACAAAAGGAGGCAGTATTTATTTTAAAACTGAGTACACTGGGAGGGTTAATATTTTATATAAGAGAGTACAAAGTGCGTGTGAATATTTTATATATCATAGTAGAATCACAGGTTATATTTTCTTTAAAACAGAGTACCGGCAGAGGGAGTATATTTTATATCACAGAGTACAAATTTAGGGTGTACAATTTTTACAACAGTGTAGAAATAGAAGGTGTATTTACTTTAAAACAGAGTACCGGCAGAGGGAGTATATTTTTTATCACAGAGTACAGAAGGATTTAGTATTTATTTTAAAACTGAGTACACAGGGAGGTTATATATTTTATATAAGAGAGTACAAAGTGATGGTGAATATTTTCTATAACAGAGTAGAATCACAAGATGTATTTACTTTAAAACAGAGTACCGGCAGAGGGAGTATATTTTTTATCACAGAGTACAAAAGGAGTTAGTATTTATCTTAAAACTGAGTACACAGGGAGGGTATATATTTTATATAAGACAGTACAAAGTGAGGGTGAGTATTTTCTAAAACAAACAGAGGAGAATCACAGGTCGTATTATTTTAAAACATAGTACCAGCAGAGGAAGTATATTTTTATCACAGAGTACAAAAGGAGGTAGTATTTATTTTAAAACTGAGGACACAGGGAGGGGATATATTTTATATAAGAGTGTACAAAGTGAGGGTGAATATTTTCTATAACAGAATAGAATTACATGTTGTATTTACTTTAAAACACTATACCGCTAGACGGTATATATTTTTTATAACAGAGTACAATTTTAGGGTGTACAATTTTTACAACAGTGTAGAAACAGAAGGTGTATTTATTTTAAGGCAGAGTACATTTAGAGGGTGTGTATTATTTATAACAGGGTACAAGATAAGGTTGTATTTATTTTAAAACTGAGTACACAGGGAGGGCATATATTTTATATAAGAGAGTACAAAGTGAGAGTGAATATGTTCTATAACATAGTAGAATCACGGGTGGTATTTACTTTAAAACAGAGTACCGGAAGACGGTGTATATTTTTTATAACAGAGTACAAAATGTGGTAGTATTTATTTCAAAACTGAGTACACAGGGAGGGAATATATTTTTATAAGAGAGTACAAAGCGAGTTTGATTATTTTCTAAAACAGGGTAGAATCACAGGTTGTATTTACTTTAAAACAGAGTACCGGCAGAGGGAGAATATTTATTATAACAGAGTAAAAATTTAGGGTGTACAATTTTTACAACAGTGTAGAAACAGAAGGTGTATTTACTTTAAAACAGAGTACCGGCAGAGGGAGTATATTTTTTATCACAGAGTACAAAAGGAGTTAGTATTTATTTTAAAACTGAGTACACAGGGAGGGGATATATTTTATATAAGAGAGTACAAAGTGAGGGTGAATATTTCCTATAACAGAGTAGAATCGTAGGTTGTATTTACTTTAAAACAGAGTACCGTCAGAGGGAGTATATTTTTTATGACAGAGTACAAATTTAGGGTGTACAATTTTACAACAGTGTAGAAACAGATGGTGTATTTACTTTAAAACAGAGTATCGGAAGAGGGAGTATATTTTTTATCACAGAGTACAAATTTAGGGTGTACAATTTTTATACCAGTGAAGAAAAAGAAGGTGAATTTACTTTAAAACCGAGTCCCGGTAGAGGGTGTATTTTTTTAAATAACAGAGTACAAAAGGAGGTAGTATTTATTTTAAAACTGAGTATACAGGGAGGGTATATATTTTATATAAGAGAGTAAAAAGTGATGGTGAATATTTTCTATAACAGAGTAGAATCACAGGTTGTATTTACTTTAAAACAGAGTACCGGTAGATGGAGTATATATTTTATAACAGAGGTACAAATTTAGGGTGTATAATTTTTATAATAGTGTAGAATTAGAAGATGTATTTACTTTAAAACAGAGTACCGGTAGAGGGAGTATATTTTTTATAACAGAGTACAAAAGGAGGCAGTATTTATTTTAAAACAGAGTATACAGGGAGGGTATATATTTTATATAAGAGAGTACAAAGTGAGGGTGAATATTTTTACAACAGAGTAGAAACAGAAGATTTATTTACTTTAAAACAGAGTACAGTTAGAGGGTGTATATTTTTTATAACAGAGTACAAAAGGAGGTAGTATTTATTTTAAAACTGAGTACCAGGGAGGGTATATATTTTATATAACAGAGTACAAATTGAGGGTGTACAATTTTTACAACAGTAGTAGAAATAGAAGGTGTATTTACTTTAAAACAGAGTACCGGCAGAGGGAGTATATTTTTTATCACAGAGTACAGAAGGATTTAGTATTTATTTTAAAACTGAGTACACAGGGAGGTTATATATTTTATATAAGAGAGTACAAAGTGATGGTGAATATTTTCTATAACAGAGTAGAATCACAAGATGTATTTACTTTAAAACAGAGTACCGGCAGAGGGAGTATATTTTTTATCACAGAGTACAAAAGGAGTTAGTATTTATCTTAAAACTGAGTACACAGGGAGGGTATATATTTTATATAAGACAGTACAAAGTGAGGGTGAGTATTTTCTAAAACAAACAGAGGAGAATCACAGGTTGTATTATTTTAAAACATAGTACCAGCAGAGGAAGTATATTTTTATCACAGAGTACAAAAGGAGGTAGTATTTATTTTAAAACTGAGGACACAGGGAGGGGATATATTTTATATAAGAGTGTACAAAGTGAGGGTGAATATTTTCTATAACAGAATAGAATTACATGTTGTATTTACTTTAAAACACTATACCGCTAGACGGTATATATTTTTTATAACAGAGTACAATTTTAGGGTGTACAATTTTTACAACAGTGTAGAAACAGAAGGTGTATTTATTTTAAGGCAGAGTACATTTAGAGGGTGTGTATTATTTATAACAGGGTACAAGATAAGGTTGTATTTATTTTAAAACTGAGTACACAGGGAGGGCATATATTTTATATAAGAGAGTACAAAGTGAGAGTGAATATGTTCTATAACATAGTAGAATCACGGGTGGTATTTACTTTAAAACAGAGTACCGGAAGACGGTGTATATTTTTTATAACAGAGTACAAAATGTGGTAGTATTTATTTCAAAACTGAGTACACAGGGAGGGAATATATTTTTTATAAGAGAGTACAAAGCGAGTTTGATTATTTTCTAAAACAGGGTAGAATCACAGGTTGTATTTACTTTAAAACAGAGTACCGGCAGAGGGAGTATATTTTTTATCACAGAGTACAAAAGGAGTTAGTATTTATTTTAAAACTGAGTACACAGGGAGGGGGATATATTTTATATAAGAGAGTACAAAGTGAGGGTGAATATTTCCTATAACAGAGTAGAATCGTAGGTTGTATTTACTTTAAAACAGAGTACCGTCAGAGGGGAGTATATTTTTTATGACAGAGTACAAATTTAGGGTGTACAATTTTACAACAGTGTAGAAACAGATGGTGTATTTACTTTAAAACAGAGTATCGGAAGAGGGAGTATATTTTTTATCACAGAGTACAAATTTAGGGTGTACAATTTTTATACCAGTGAAGAAAAAGAAGGTGAATTTACTTTAAAACCGAGTCCCGGTAGACGGTGTATTTTTTTTAAATAACAGAGTACAAAAGGAGGCAGTATTTATTTTAAAACTGAGTATACAGGGAGGGTGTATATTTTATATAAGAGAGTAAAAAGTGATGGTGAATATTTTCTATAACAGAGTAGAATCACAGGTTGTATTTACTTTAAAACAGAGTACCGGTTGACGGGGTATATTATTTATAACAGAGTACAAAAGGAGGTAGTATTTATTTTAAACCTGAATACACAGGGAGGGTATATGTTTTATATAAGAGAGTACAAAGTGAGGGTGAATATTTTCTATAACAGAGTAGAATCACAGGATGTATTTACTTTAAAACAGAGTACCGGCAGATTGAGTATATATTTTATCACAGAGTGTACAAATTTAGGGTGTACAATTTTAACAATAGTGTAGAATAAGAAGGTGTATTTACTTTAAAGCAGAGTACCGCTAGAGGGTGTATATTTTTTATAATAGAGTACAAAGTAAGGGTGTATAATTTTTACAACAGTGTAGAAATAGAAGATTTATTTATTTTAAAACAGAGTACATTTAGAGGGTGTCTATTTTTTATAACAGAGTACAAAAGGAGGCAGTATTTATTTTAAAACTGAGTACACTGGGAGGGTTAATATTTTATATAAGAGAGTACAAAGTGCGTGTGAATATTTTATATATCATAGTAGAATCACAGGTTATATTTTCTTTAAAACAGAGTACCGGCAGAGGGAGTATATTTTATATCACAGAGTACAAATTTAGGGTGTACAATTTTTACAACAGTGTAGAAATAGAAGGTGTATTTACTTTAAAACAGAGTACCGGCAGAGGGAGTATATTTTTTATCACAGAGTACAGAAGGATTTAGTATTTATTTTAAAACTGAGTACACAGGGAGGTTATATATTTTATATAAGAGAGTACAAAGTGATGGTGAATATTTTCTATAACAGAGTAGAATCACAAGATGTATTTACTTTAAAACAGAGTACCGGCAGAGGGAGTATATTTTTTATCACAGAGTACAAAAGGAGTTAGTATTTATCTTAAAACTGAGTACACAGGGAGGGTATATATTTTATATAAGAGAGTACAAAGTGAGGGTGAGTATTTTCTAAAACAAACAGAGGAGAATCACAGGTCGTATTATTTTAAAACAGAGTACCAGCAGAGGGAGTATATTTTTATAACAGAGTACAAAAGGAGGTAGTATTTATTTTAAAACTGAGGACACAGGGAGGGGGATATATTTTATATAAGAGAGTACAAAGTGAGGGTGAATATTTTCTATAACAGAGTAGAATTACATGTTGTATTTACTTTAAA
>JAZHEH010001080.1:0-44464 GCA_036589455.1 Ateles fusciceps
TTATTACAAGGCACAGGGACCAGGATAAAAATTAGCTTAGGGCTGCTATTCTAGTCACAAAGGCTGACAATTCTGCTGTTACTGATAAGAAAGGTAGATGAGTTTGCAGAGCAAACTGCCAGTTTTATGTACAGAAGCCAAAGGCCAGCAGTTACTGTGAGGAGAGTGGGGCAGCCGTTACAACTTATTTTTAAAACATAGCTTTGTTCAGGTTTTAACTTTAGGCCAGCTATAGCACACTGGAGCCTCCCAGGAAGCCGGCCTGCAGCTGAGCACTTGCTGCAGAGAATGCGGGAAGTGCAAACACCAAAGATGCGCGTGTCTGGCCTGCATGTGGAAGCTTTCATAGTCAGGTCTTGCTTTGTGACAGTGAGGGGTGACCAGGGAAGCCTATGTGAGGGGCAGGGGGAGACCAGCAGCCTAGCCTGGGGAGCTGCCTTAACCACAGCTCACCTCATTTCTCAGAACTAAGGGTTTCTTGAAGGAAACATGCAAATGTATGCAAAAAACTAAGCGAGCAAGCTTTTTTTTTTTTTTTTTTTTTTTTTTAGCGTAAGGGAAAAACAGAAATTTTCCCTCCAAGGACCCTGTGTTGGGCCTCAGAAGAACTGGTGGCACAACTGAGGAGTCCCAGAACACTGCTCTCAGAAAAAAAAAATAAAAAAGACAACGAAAAGGCTTAATTCTCCCTGTTAAAAACAAGGGAAGCGGTGTCCTCTCTTCTTTTCTTAGAGCGTTTTCTTTGGAAAACTTGTCATTGTAAATCCTTCCTCTGCTCCTTTAAGGGGCATGCAAAGCTTTTTGACAGTGAAATAAGCCTCTTCTAAGCTTTGCAACCCAGGACTGTGTTCCTGAAGGACCTGGGAGCCCAGTCTTTGAAATGCCATCATCAGAGCAGCAGGGCTCTCTCTGCCAGCCCCGGTGGTGGGAGCCTACCATCCGCTCTGAGTGGTAAAACTACCTCCTGACATGAAGGTAAGAGTTTATTTTCCTTTGTAACAAGGTAATTAGCAAACGCAGGTGGTCAGGTAAATTGAGGTTGAATCTCCAATGAAATGGGTGTGACCAATGGTGCTGTGCAGTCCCCTCACTAAGCACGGGTTTTCTTGAGAACGTGTGCAGTGAGCAATGGGTTGGACCCACTGGCTAGTTTAGCGATGAGATTTCTGTCTTTGCAGCGCCTTAGCGGATCATTGCCTGTGATGTGCATCTCACTCTGGGTTAATGGCTCTTCGGTGGTGAAAGCGTTTTCTTCCTCTTCTACCTCTGCAGAGGCTTGCTGGCACTGACTGTAGTTCTATTTCCCCCACTGCCAGTGGATGGAATTAGAGGGTCAGGAAGCTGGGAAGGAATTTAGAACCCACGCTTAGGCCTTTCACACTGTGCAGGCACCATCAGCAGCGGAACTTTAGAGTCTTACCGGGACTCCATACTGCCTGGAAACAGGAATTCATTCTCTTTCATTGCCGACACTCCTGGGTGAGTGCATGTGGCAGTTAGACTCTCCCCACCCCACCTTATACCTGCTTCCACTACAAGGGACCCCAAGAGGCCTATCCCTGCTTGCTCAGTGCACCCCCGAAAAAGGGAGACTGGGAGATGAGGATCCTGGCAGGGGGGGGGAGGTGTTGGTCAAGGTGAATGTGAACGTGGAGGAAGATGGAGCCCTCCCCTGATAACCCGACAGGGTCAGGGATGCGGTGGGAGTGCTCAGGAAGCCGTGGCTCCTGGCTGGGGCCACGGACCTGCCTCAGCAGCTGGAGTCTGACTTCTTGGGGTTGCCGGATATGACTCCCCCTCCCACACACAGTCTCTTTGCCCTCTACAGGCCAAGAGGCAATGGCAGTAAGGGTGAGGTTGGTGGGGGTTCCTAGGGAGCAGGGGCACTGGTCCTGCTGTTGCCCTGGCTGCCCCCTTGCTCAGGCTACACCTGCACCCTGAGTCCCCCTAGCAAGACCTTTCTTCTTTCCATGAGGAACACCCCCACTTCTGCCGGGGCCTCTGCCAGGAAGAAAGGGTGGGAGCTCTGCTGAGGAATCCCTCTAAGTGACCACCCGCAGCGGGGAGGCATCCGCCAGGCCTCTGCACAGGAGCTGCCCCTGGGTCTTGTGTGTAAAATGGGGGTAATAACAGTATCTACCTTATAAGGTTGCTGTTAGAATTAAATGGGTTCCTACAAGTGAAAAACACTTAGAACCAGGATCCAGAGGCTTGCAGGGGAGTGAGCTGGAGTAGCCATGGTGAGTAAGGAGAGGGAGGTGAACTGATGGATATAAAATCACCAAGGCAAAAAATTAAAAACAAAAACAATAAGCAGCGGGGTGGCTCATGCCTGTAATCCCAGCACTTTGGGAGGTGCAGCAGAGCATCACTGGAGTCCAGGAGTTCGAGACCAGTCTGGGCAACATAGTGAGACCTCATACCTACCAAAAAAAAATCACTAAGGCAAGAACCTAGTACACTGTAGGCATTCCATAAGTGTTTGGAATTTTTATTCCAATTATATAAAAATAAAATACATTTGAGCAGAAACAACTCTAGAAGACAATAACAAATAATAGTAACTGGTTATCTTTTAAAATCATATGAGGTAGGACTAGAAGTGTTTTTCTTTTTATACCATTCTGTGATTTAAACTTTTCTATAATGAACATATATTAGTTTTATAATCAGGCAAGGAATATCTGTTTTCTTTAATGCTGAGAATTTGTTAATATTTTTGACATTTCACAAAACATCTTTTGTTGACATTGTACAAATGATACCATCCAATAGTGTCCCAATACTTTCTTCTTGTGAAGAGGGTTTATATACCTGTAAAAATGAAAGATACATTATGACTTGCTGATAAAGTCATTCACTACTAATTGTCATTATATAAACGTGTAAATGAAATTATTCCTCATTCAATTATTGAGTTCATGGAATAACAAACAACAAATGTGATTAAAATATTCAAAGTAGATGGCAATTTATTACTTGTATTCCTTTTAAACTGCTGCTATGGAGGCAACTCCCAAGAACGAAAAACCAAATTTCTATCCATTTTAAAAACACATATCTAGATATTAACTTCATACTAAATTTATTTTACATTTTAAATATACTATGTAAGTTTGATATTTAAAGGAATTCACTTTCTTAATGTGAATGCTTATGTCAGCTGAGTTTGTAATTATATTTTATATAAGCCCACACCTCCCAGTTCTTTGTACTATAATTATTAATATCTTTTTTAATATACATATATTTTTTATTGCATTTTAGGTTTTGGGGTTATAATTATTTTTTAAGTAATTTAAAAAATTAACTTTCTCAAAAGTTCAAAAGAAAAGGAGCCCTGGTGATCAACAGGCAAACAGCATCAGCATTCCTGCTCATCTGTCACACTCCTTATAAAAACATGGACTGGCAAACCTTTTTGACTTCTGTAATATTTGTTATTTCAGGAAGATTTTTAAGAGAAACCTGATGACCTTCTACTTCAGATATTAGGTATTCTTGATTTGTTTTTCTCCCTCTTCAATGTAAACAATCAGAATTGAAGTGTCGTTTGCTGAGATACCAAATTTTTTCAAAGCCTCTGAAATCTAAGAGAAAAAATGAAAACAAACAAAGAAAAGAAACAAGATAATTAACCATTGTTTCCTATGTCTGAAAAGTTTCCTTCTGCCTTCTTCCTTGGTCAGGCTCTTATTTTTCATGCCTAACAGTTGTCACTGCCTAGGTTTTCGCTTCCAATGATTCTTTTCCCACATCCATTGGTACTTCCTCGAAGGCACTCCCTACTTAAAGGTACACCTTGTTCCTATGGAATCAAGCCCAGCCTTCTTGGCACTGCATGAAACCACCACCTCCCTCTGGTGCCCAGTGGCCCTCCAGCCAGGCGCTTCTGCCTTCTGGCCAGTCTGGCCTTCCTGGGGGTCCAGTCACATTTCATGCCCTTCTGCCTGTGGCCAGGCTTTGTCTTCTGCTCACATGTCCCTTCTCCCCATGGCTTGGCTGCTAAACACGTGTTTCAAGCTCCACAGTTTCAATGCCACTCCCCCACCACACCGTCCTCCCTCCAAAATGAATGGCTTCCTTGCTGTACCCCTAGATTTGAATTCATTTCCCATTATATCATTTATCTTAGGGCATTTTAACTTCTGTCTTGTTTATCTGCCTCTCCTCAGGAACAAATTTGTTTCTTCTGCCTCTAGAACTGTAATGGAACAGGGAAAAGTTCAACAGATGTTTACTGAATTCAAGAGTTTCCTGAATTATGTCCAGTGATCTCAAGGAAACAACAATTAGTAAATCTTATTCCAGGTGCTGGGCAACTCTATTACCTTGCTGAGATAACTGCATTTTATCAACTTTTCAATCATCTGTATTTTAACCTATGCCACAGGTTTCCTAACTTTTCTCTAGATGACATTAGTACCTGGTTATTAATAGCCACAGTAGTACTAAAACCTCATCAGCAAAATTTCAGTCATTTTATTTATTTATATTTATTTTTTTTATTGCATTTTAGGTTTGGACCATCATTCTCAGCAAACTGACACAAGAACAGAAAATCAAACACTGCATGTTCTCACTCATAGGCGGTTGTTGAACACTGGGAACACATGGACACAGGGAGGGGAGTATCAGTCATTTTTTCATGTGCTACATGTGGGATGTCTTTAGCTCCATAACTTGCATTGAAAAAGCATTACTGTAAGTATTTCAAACCACAGACTCTTCCTATGCACTGAGTGTGTGAGTGAGGATGTGTTAAGGCCTGCTGTAGGTACCAGCCAGTTCCTGGTAGATGAAAAGGACATGGATCCCACACTCAAGTTTATGGGAAGAGGGGAAAGATGCGTGCCAGCACAGAAAATATCCATGCCTAATGTTTTATCATTAAATTTCTGTCAGCTTCTTAAGCAAAAATACTTGAGGGGTCTTTCTGACCCTATATGGTAAGAACAGATAATATTAACCTCACTTAGCTACATTTTTGTTTACTCATATGTAAATTGTTTTAGTAAGAGGCAGGGTTAAACCTCAACTCTCTGTCCAGAGCTCTCTTCACTATTATTCTGGTTTATTACTAACCACTGGCTTGCAGGAATTCAGCCTCCAACCCAACACTGGGGAACACATATGTTATTATGACAAGGTCAACAGAAATAGGAAAGTCCACATTACATTGTTATTTGTTTAAAATAATTTCAGTAGACAGAGTTCTTGTCTTCATTTTTCCCAGTTTGTAGAGGTGAACTGCTTTGTTTGCTGCCACAGGTATCTGAAATGGATCAACAATCTACCAAACAGAGAAAAAAGAATTAATTACACATGGAGAATCTGTACTGCCTGGAAACACAGGCATTTCCCATGTTAGAGCCAGATCACAACCATTTCTGTTTCGTAGGGCAGGACCCAGCACTTCTGCCTCTATTCACTGTTATAGTCAAGGCTGGCTTCATCTGACTTGGACAAAAATTTTTTTCCCCAAAACGTGACAGAATTTTAGGCTACCCTATAACATCTCAAAAATTAATATATACTTAAATGCCCTGTATGGCCTTTTATTTATTTATTTATTTTTTTGAGAGAGAATTTCGCTCTTGTCACCCTGACTGGAGTACAATGGTGCAATCGAAGCTCACTGCAACCTCCGCCTCCCAGGTTCAAGTGATTCTCCTGCCTCAGCCTCCCAAAGAAGCTGGGATTACAGGCACCTGCCACCACGCCCAGCTAATTTTTTTATATTTTTAGTTGAGACAGGGTTTCACCATGCTGGTCTTGAACTCCTGACCTCAGGTGATCCACCCGCCTCGGCCTCCCAAAGTGCTGGGATTATAGGTGTGAGCCACCGCACCTGGCCAACCCATTCAGTCTTAAAATTTATATTTACCACTGTAGGATTTATCAGTGATCCATCGATGGTGCCTTACATGGCTTTTCTTCTCAAGTCTCCTGCATTTTTTACATCTTTAAATAACAGAAGGGTCACCCTGTATTCGGGAATAGGTCCAGCTGATGTGTTAACTGCATTTCACAGATAAGCAGGATTCTACTGCACACAAAATGAAAAAAACCAAGAGTTATCTTTTGTTTAAAAGTTAACATTAGAACTCATTTCTTAACAAATATTCAATAACTTTGACGGTAACATGATTTAAAGTGTTAAACTAGAAAAGTCCATCGCAAAAGCCCACTGGGCATCCTCATGAGATGTTGTCTTCCTAATCCTGCTGAGCTGTTTCTAGTTCCGCTGCCATTCCTGAAAAGGCAAGGGGCCCAGCTGGTTGCTGTTTGTTCAGATGAGGCAGGCTCAGATGCATAGTTGACAGGCTGCTTCCACAGTAGACAAGTTGGAGCAGAATATTGGGAATTTTTTAAACCAAATGTTACTTACAGTATTAATGAAACCTTACTCTATCTTAGTCTTTTTAACTTCTGATCTCATCATTTTATTTATATTTTAGCAAGGCCTAGACATAAATATTAAGGAATAAAATAATTTTAAAGAATAAAGTATCATACTTGACCCAAAGATTTTCATTCCACACATGGAAATTAAGCAGAGAGGGTACTATTATTAAATAATCAATCCTGCTCCTTTCTTGGACATAAGCTTAACAAGGAAAGGTTATTATCCATAAAGACATACAAGAAACATAAAAGACAATGTGAATAACTAGAAAGACATGACCGTATCTTTGAATGGAAAAACTATGTATCACAAAAATTTCTTTAAAACAATTTCAATCAATTTCTTAATAAGATATTTTGGGGTGGCAATTTGATAGACTCATTTTATCCTTTTACCTGGCAGATTATATTTCTAGAACTCTTTCTGATGGAATTCATTAGGAATCTAAGAATTATAAGATGTTCCTCTCATTACTTTAACAGTAAAAAGGTGAAAACAACTTATCTAGCTAATGATGGGATTAGTTGTGATTTAACAACCATTAAAACGTGGTCTTAATGGTGTGTAAAAATGGCAATAAATAACATCAAGTAAAAACATCTGAATGAAAAACAACACAAATTGTGGCCAAATCGTGGGCTTTTTAGAAAGTTTTTAAACAAATATTAAAAAGAAAACACACCAAAAAGTTAATGTTATCTCTCACTTAGAATTACATTTGACTTTATTTTTGTTACATACAGGAAAAAAAATATTTGCGAACAATATCCCGGCACACAGTTCAATCTTTAGTCATGCTAAAGGGAAAAAAATGGACACAGAAAGATATAATCAGTAGGATCCCAATTATATAAAAAGATGCACATATTTTTTTAAAACACATGAAGGAAACACACTAAAATATGACCATCTTGTCTAGTGAGATTATGAGGTAATTGTTATTGTCCTTTATACAAAGTATTTTATTATGTATGCTCTGAATTTTCTACAGTGAGCATACAAAACATGAGTACGCATAATCAGAAAGGGAAAAAATTGTGGTTTTAACACTGGGGGGAAGAACTCTTAGAAAACCTCAAAATAGTTTGTTCTTGTTTAGTGTAATTCACTCACTCAGGCCAGAAGCTTGGAATCATCGTTGGGAACCCAACCTGTCACTCAAATCCTATAAATTCATAAATTTATAGGATTTATCAAATCCGTAAAGTCTTGAATTTTGACCTCCTGAATATACTTTTGATTTGTCCACTTCTCTCCTATATGCTAACTAGGTCACCACCGCTCATCTTACAGCGGTAGCCTCCTTGAGTGGTTTCTAACAATTCCTGCCCTTCTATAATCCAGTCTTCCCCCGCAGTTACAGTGATCCTTTCAAAATGTACATCAGATCTTGTCGTTCTGCTGCTCTTATGATAAAGCGCCTACTTTGTGTCACGGTGATCCATACCGTAATATCTGGTCCCTGTCTCCCTCTTCTGCTACTGCCGCAATGGCCTTCTCTAAGCTCAAGTCACCAAGTTTTCTCCCCGATTCTACCTATGGAACAGGTAGTTCCCTCTCTCATTTCAGCTACGTCTGACGCAATCCTCCCTCCCTTCAACTCCATTTGCAGTCCATTTGCTACAGCGCCCGAGAACCACGGGACTAGGGCTTTTAGTCTGATTAGCTCCTTTTGGTCCAAATCACAACTTTAAAGAATCGTGCGCCTATCCACTGTATGTCTCCTCACTGAACGATATTTCTTGAGGGGGACAGACAGACTATCATTTTCGTGCCCCATTCCCGGTGGCTGGCCTCGTTGGCGCTTGATAAACACCAGCTGAAGAAACCGCAGCCATTCTCCCAATGACACTATTAAAGCTGCCCGGACCCTCCCCCTCCCGAGCTGGCCCGTTAGTGCACGAGAAAAACCAACCATCCGGTCCACAGTGCGTCTCGGAAGATCTCCCGCTCTGAAACCAAACTCACAACTTCCGGAAGCCATGGCCAATCCCCGTCTCCCTGTCTTCTTCGAGCCGGTTTTCGGATAGGCCGGCTCGGGGTTGCCACGTTTTTCCGGTCCCGGTAAGAGGGGGTGCTTCCGCCCATCGTCCCTCCCATTCTTCCGCCTCTCCAGCCTGAGTCCGGTCTACGAACGCGAAGGAGAACAGGAACTGTATGTCGCCTTCGACGAAGGAAATTGAAGACTCTGTGGGCTGGGACCGGAAACTGAGGTAGGTTTCTAGTCTCCGCTCTGTCTTAAGCTGTCTCGGTTTCTTCCTGTACAAGGAAAAGTACTGACCAAGATGAGTTCTACATGCATTTCGCTGCTCCAGATTTCTTAGTTCTTTTCAGGGCCTTGGCTCCTATGACACTTTGGACTTTTGAGTTTAATGCTGGAACAAGTTAAAACTTTGGGAGATGATTTGGGAAGACATGATTATGTTTTGCAATGTGAGAAGGACATGAGATTTGGGGGGTGCAGGAGTGGATTGATACAGTTTGAATATATGTCCCCCGCCGATCTCATGTTGAATTGTGGTCCCCATTGTTGGAGGTGGGACCTGCTGGGAGGTATTTGAGTCATGTAGGTGGATTTCTCATGGCTTGGTGTCCTTGCAATAGTGAGTGAGTTCTAGGGCGATCTGGTTTTTAGAAGTGTGTGGCACCCCCCAGCACACACTGTCTCTTGCTCCAGTTCTCACCATGCGATGTGCCTGCTCTCCCTTCTCCTTCTGTCAATAGAAAAAGCTCCCTGAGGCCTCCCCAGAAGCCAAATAGATGCTGATAATATGTTTCCTGTACAAACTGCAGAACCATGAGCCAATTTAACCTCTTTTCTATATAAATTACCCAGTCTCAAGTATTTCTTAATAGCAATGCAAGGACAGCCTAATTGGGGGGGGTGGTGAGAGAGGAGATGGAGAGGCATGACACACTGGGCTAAAACATGAAGGACATTCGGCCAGGCACGGTGGCTCACGCCTGAATCTCAGCACTTTGGGAGGCCAAGGTGGGCAGCTCACCTGACGTAGGAGTTACAAACCAGCCTGACCAACATGAAGAAACCCCCCATCTCTACTAAAACTACAGAATTAGCTGGGCGTTGTGGCACCTGCCTGTAATCCCAGTTACTCAGGAGGCTGAGACAGGAGAATCGCTTGCACCTGGGAAGCAGAGGTTTCAGTAAGCCGAGATTGCGCCATTGCACCCTAGCCTGGGCAACAAGAGCAAAACTGTGTCTCACAACAAACAAAAACATGAAGGATGTTCTATTTCTAGGAGAGATGAGAGGCTGTTCTGGTCAGTCTCTCTTTATCACAGGATGCTATATTCCCAGCACATTCCACAGTTATCCTAGAGAACCACAAGTGAGAAAGGAGAAAGAACTAAGTTGGTCCAAGGCCACCTGGAGAACTGTCCTGCAGTCTGTGCCCCTAATTCAGATTATCCCCCTAGCAAAGCTAGTCCATTTCATATGCCCACCAACCTCTTAGTATCTGGAGGCAGAGGTTTGTCTTATCAGATCGGCGTAACACTTTGACAGACACAATGGCAGTGAAACATTGTTAAGCCATAGCCAGAATGCATTTTACTAGGCCCAGGAGGACTGCTTAACAAACAGCTGATCAGATCTGCCTGGAGCAGCAACCTAGTCCCAGATCCAGTGATCCAGGTAACAAGTTGCTAAAGAGGTCCAAAAAGGGTCCCTAAGGGTGGCCCAGTATCTGCAGCAAGTGGGCCTCCTCCCTGATTGCCCCTAATTTTCTGTAATAAGTTGTTCTCTAGGTACAGCAGCAGCTATTGGCAATCGAACACACTTGTCTCAGTTTGGTAAATGGAAGTCTAGAGTAACTACTTTGTTTAATACAATCCTTTTGGCCAGGTGTGGTGGTTCATGCTTGTTATCCCAGTGCTTTGGGAAGCTGAAATAGAGTGATTGCTTGATGCCAGGAGTTCAAGACGAGCCTGGGCAAAATAGTGAGACCCCCATCTCTCCTAAATATTTTTTTAAAATAGCCAAGTGTGGTGGTGTGCACCTGTAGTCAGAGCTACTTAGGAAGCTAAGGTGGAAGATCACTTGAGCCCAGGAGTTTGAGGTTACAGCGAGCTATGATCATGCCACTGTCCTCTAGTATGGGTAACAGCATAAAATCCTGTCTCAAAAAAAAAAAAAAATCTCAAAGGAGTTGAGGGATGTCTGCTGAGCTGCCAAGGAAGTGGCAATAGAGGAAACAATATCTGCCATGCTCAGGGACAGATTTCTTATCAGTTTTTCCCAAGCACTGACTATGTGTGGTGCCAAAATCTCAAAAAGAACATAAACCCAGGGTCACTTACACCTTCTGGCAGGTGTCTAGTAAGCCTGGTGTATGACTTTAGGCTGCTGGCCCACTGATGTGACTCATTTCCAAGGGCAATATCTAGGGACACCCTAGCATGCCCAGCGTGCAGTATCCCACTGTTCATCAGCTTTTCAAGTATAACACCACACCATATTTGGGTCACCCTGGACTGCTGACAGAGAAAAATGTAGCCCTCAGGTGCACATAGCACCCCTTCTCCCATTTTATTGTTCAGTAACCCATTCATTGGTACAAAGGCGTTAGCCTTTGCCAGCAAAGTCTCAAATTGGTCATATGAACTTGGTTTCCCCCATTCAATATTGTTCGTGAAGTCCCTACATGGAAAGCTAACAGTAGTCCAATTCTTGTTTCCACTGTCAACACTGGGATGCTTCTCATCCAAGTAAAGGAACATAATGGGTCAAAACTACCAGCCCACCGAGGTTGTTAGTTGTCATGATGTTTTGCCACCTTCGGCCAATTAAGTCTACCTCCCTCCCATGTGGCAGTTACTGAATCCTCACTCAGTAAGCCAGGGCTGAGGCTCTGTTGATACTGCACCACTATGATACTGGTAGAGTTTACTACTGGCAGGACAAGAAGGTTGCTGTAGTCTGTGACAGAATGGGGTCTGGGATGACAGATCCAGCACTTTCCTTTGGTGGCCGCAGCTTGGGAGAGCCAAAGGAAGGCATTATGCTTCCAGCCTCTACTCTCATGTCCTTGGGGGAAAAAGCAAACTGACAGGTTAGTGCCCTGCCCCTTAGACTTCCTGCATCCTCAGGTATTCCCTACCTATCAGATAGAGGTTGGGCTGAGTGTAGCGTCCCAGTCTGACTGCTGAAGTCCCGAGACTACCCATTCCCCTTGTTGCATGACCCAGGCCTTTTGGCTTTAGTCATCCAGTCAGGGAAGGGAGGTTTGTCCTGGACAATCTTGACATGTCGATAAAGTTACCCACCTGTATGGAAGAATCGGGTGTTCCTGGTGCCACTAATCCTAACACCCTGGTACTCCCTGGTCCTGTGCTGTATTCCTGTGGATTTCATAGAAGAGAGGCACCTGATGGAAGTATCACCTCTAGATTAGAGTCAGGGGGCCCTGTCTGGGGTGTTCTGGCAGCCTCAACTACAAACTACCTAAGGATATGCACTCTAAATGGAGAAAGAAAAAAGGATGATTGGGAACACTGAGAGTGGAATTTCACAGATGCAGCCAAATCAGGCAGTTACCTGGTCCACCTCCATCCACACCAAGCTCAGTGTTTTTCACGATGTGTGCAGTGCTGTTTCCCCTTGGAGTACAGTGCTTAGTATCCACACTGCCCTAGTCAGATCAAGGTACCACCCCACTAGCAGGCTGTCCTGATGTCCTTTATTCAGTTGCTTTGTCAGTTGGCTGTTCCATTATTCAGTTGCTCCTGTGGATGACAAGAGTGCATGGAAAACCCATTGTATTGCATGATAGTGTGCCCACTGTCAAGTTGCTTGGGCAGTGAGGATTTTCCTTGGTCAGAGTGAAATCCCCATGGAGTATCCAAAAACATGACATAAGTCCTCTCAAGGGCAGCTGTGGTAGTCAGAGCATCCACATGAGTGGCATATAGAATCCCTTCCAACAGCAAGCTGTTGCCATAGTCCTTGTCCTCACACATGGGACCTTTTAATAGTCCAGTCACTGTTGCCATTCCCCTGACCAGATGGCTAGGCTGTTGGCAATGGCTCATGAGTCAGTAAAAATGTGGCATGATATGATGGTAGGTGGGAGGGGATGTGCCCCACTATTAAGGCTCAAATCCTTAGCTATTAGGGGTCATAGCCCCTCTGGTGACAGTGATGTTCTGTGCCACAAGCAACTAAAATGTCAATGCCCATAAAGCACTAAGTGGTGGGAACCATGGTCAGTGACACCTGAAATGGCCCAAAGGGCCCCACCCACAAGCAGATAAGCACTATGGGTCACCGAGTTCATCCGCAGACTTCCTGGTTTCACCAGCTTACCTTTTCCCCTAAAGGAACCTAGAAATACTGTCATGTGGCCTTCAGTATCCAAGACACTCCAAAGAAGGCAGAATTTCCATCTTTCCCCATTATATCTTTTTTTTTTTTTTTTTTTGAGAGAGGGTCTCCCATTGCCCAGGTTGGAGTGCAGCCTCAACCTACCAAGTTCAGTAAATCCTCCAGCCTCAGCCTCCCACACAGCTGGAACTGCAGAGGCCCACCACTACACCTGGCTAAGTTTTAAATTTTTTGTAGAGGTGAGGTCTCACTTTGTTGGTTTGGCTGGTCTCTAACTCCTGGGCTCAAGGGATCCTCCTGCCTTGGTCCCACGAAGTACTAGGGTTATAGGTATGAGCCACTGCATTTGGCCCCATTTTATTTTGGCAGGAGTATAGAGCCACTGGCCTCTGGTGGGGATCAGAGACCTTGGCCCCATTCCTAACTGTGCCATTCAGCCCAGGACATTTGGGTTTGCAGTGTCCCTTTATCAGATATATTCATCAGGCAGGCTGCATGAGACTTCCTTGGCCTTTCTCCATGTCTAAGACTATGGTCCTTTAGACCTGAGTCTCCCTTTCTGTGACAGGCCACATTCTGCATGTGGGTTCCTCTCAGATGCTTCAGGGACCATCTGATACCTCATCCCTCTTCTTTCTCTTAAGTGCCTTAGGGCATGTTTGAGTCCTCAATCCCCAGCCCTGGAAATGAGCAATCACAAAAGTGCCCAACAACCAAGGGATCCTGTGTGGCCTTTTGGCTCCACCTTACTTTCTCTCTGCTTCCACCCATTCAGCCAGCTCAGTCACAGCCACAGGGTGTGTGCATGTGACCTAATGTCCCACATATCACCCCCTCCTTTCCCATTAAAATGTCCAGCTGCAAGTGCAGCCTCTGCCCCCCACAGGTTGACATCACCCCCTCCTTTCACCAGGAAAACATGGTTCTGTTGGACTGAACCCTGTTCACTGTGCCAATTTTGTGAAGCAGGCTCGTCATCCACTGGTTACCAACTTCCCCGAGTCCCGTGAGATGGAACGCCCACACACAAGTTACATGAAGAGGGTTTATGACTTACAGATTGGCAGTGAGGCACAACAGAAGCCTGGAATTTATTGTGAGCTGATCTCCCGAGGCTCAAGAAAGCTGCCCAGGGTGGATGCACTCTCACAGGTGGGGCACATGCCCCACTTGCACCACAGCTGAGGGACACCCAGGAGGCAGCCTGCACTGGATTTAACACCCTGGGGGAGCATGTGACATGCTGGGCGAAAGTGTTAAAGGACCTCTTGTTTCTCAGAGAGGGACAGGAGCAGAGAGAGCCTGAGCTGTTCTTGTCAGTCCCTCATTATCGCAGGATGTTGCATTTCCAGCACATTCTACAGTTCTTTTTGAGAACACAAGTGAGAAAGAGGGAAGAACGGGGTGAGTCCAGGGTCACCCAGAGAACTGGTCTGTAGCTTGTTGTTAAATGTTCGTATCAACTTTACTCATAATAGCCCCAAACTGGAAATAACCAATGCCTAGCAATACATTGATAAACACATTGTGGTAAATTCATACAGTGAGATAGATACACTCAGTAATGAACAGGAATGAACTCTAGATACTTCCAACAATACTTGCAACATGGATGAGTCTTTAAAATATGCTTAGTAAAATGAGAATCTTAAATTAATTCCTAGGCCAGGCGTGGTGGCTCATGCCTATAATCCCAGCACTTTGAGAGGCCAAGGCTGACAGATCACCTGAGGTCAGGAGTTCGAGACCAGCCTGGCCAACATGGTGAAATCCCCATCTCTACCAAAAAATACAAAAACTAGCCATGCATGGTGGCGGGGACCTGTAATCCCAGCTACTTGGGAGGCCGAGGCAGAAGAATAACTTCAACCTGGGAGGTTGCAGTGAGCCGAGATGGTGCCACTGCACTCCAGCCTCAGTGACAGAGTGAGACTCTTACTCAAAATTAAGAAATACATGAAATAAATTACTATATGATTTCATTTCTACAAAATGCTAGGGATTACAGATTTATTATGGCGTGACTGAAAGCTAATCAGTGGTTGCTTGGGATAGGGGAGTGGGAGACAGGAACCAGAAAGGACCCAAAGGGGAACCTTTAGGGTGAAGTCAATGTTGTATATCTTGATGTGGTGTCAGTTACCAGGAAGTATGAAGTTGTTACAATTCATCAAATTATATACACTTTAGAAGAGTATATATATTTATCTGTTTTTGCAACGGAGTCTTGCTCTATCACCCAGGCTGGAGTACGGTGGTGTGATCATGGCTCACTGTAACCTCCACCTCCCGGGTTCAAGCAATTCTCCTGCCTCAGCCTCCCAAGTAGCTGGAATTATAGGTGCACCACCACCCCTAGTTAATTTTTTGTATTCTTAGTAGAGACGGGGTTTTACCATGTTGGCCAGGCTGGTCTTGAACTCCTGACCTCGTGATCTGCCCATCTCAGCCTCCCAAAGTGCTGGGATTACAGGCATGAGCCACCGTGCCCAGCATAGAAGAGTATATTTTATAGACTACAAATTATGCCTCAATAAAGTTGACTTAAAAACAGACATAAACATTGTTGTCTCATATCAAACAGAGTCCCATGGAATAAAAATAAATAGTTGTTTCGGCCATGGTGTGGTGTCTTATGGCTGTAATCCCAGTACGTTGGGAGGCTGAGGCAGGTAGATCACCTCAGGTCAAGAGTTTGAGATCAGCTTGGCTAACATGGTGAAATCCCATCTTTACTAAAAATATAAAATTAGCTGGGCATGGTGGTGTGTGCCTGTAATCCTGGCTACTTGGGAGGCTGAGGCAGGAGAATCACTTGAACCTGGGAGGTGGAGATTGCAGTGAGCCAGATTCGTGCTGCTGCACTTCAGGCTGGGCGACAGAGTAAGACTCTGTCTCCAAAAAAAAAAAAATAGTTGTCTCAGTTCATAGCAGCTTGTTTCTAACTACTAAAAGCTGGAAACAACCCAGATGTTCAAGTGAATGGATAAACAAATTGTCACATACCCATACAATGACTGCAAGTCAGCAATAAAAATAAGTCAGTTATTGCTATATACAGCAATATGGATGAATCTCAAAATATTATGCCAAATAAAAGAAGCCAGACATAAACAGAGTGCATACTATATATGATTCCCTTTATGTAAAACTCATCTATGGTGACAGCAGATCAGTGGTTGCTTGAATAGGGGTCCTGGGGTGGCAATGGAGTGTTACAAAGGAGCGTGAGGAAACTGTGGGGTAATAGATGTGTTCTACCTTAATTATGGTAATGGCTTCATGGATGTGTGTATGTCAAATGAATCTATTTGTATACTTATAAAAATATACAGCATATTGCATATCAATTATCTAACACAAGACACTACATCTTTGTATTGGAACAGCTAAAATTAAAAAAACGGACAACACTAAGTCCTGGTGAGGATGGGAGCAACTGGGGCTCTCATAGGTTATTCATGAGGATGTATGTTTAAAAATCTGGCAGTCATAAGCTTTATTTTTTTATTCTTTTATTATTTATTCATTTTTTTTTTTTTTAAAGATGGAGTTTCACCATATTGGTAAGGCTGGTCTCGAACTCCAAACCTCAGGTGATCCGCCCACCTCGGCTTCCCAAAGTGCTGGGATTACAGGCATGAGCCACCACACCCGGCCTAGTCATAAGCTTTTAATTGTTCAGCCATGTGTATGACAGCTGGAAGTAGTGACCTCCCACTGATTTGACATTGAAGTCCTACAAATACTTAAACCTTTTAAGAATATAGAAATGTCAATTACATCTAACATAACAATTGATCAAGAATTACAGATTTCATTTTTGAAACTTGTATATGTAGTACTGACATTTTGTAAGAGTTTGGCTGTGCCTTATAAAATTAAATATGCAGTTACCCCACAACAGCAATCCCAGCACAAGGGAAATAAAAACAATTTACTCAAAAAACTCTATGCTAATGTTTATGGCAGTTTTGTTCAAAATTCGAGTATTGGTAAATAACTCAAATATCCTTCAACTGGTAATGGAAAACAAATTGTGGTATACCCACAGCATACTCAACAACAAAAGGGAATGAACTGTTGATCCACTCAGTGACATGGATGAATCTCAAAAGCAGCATGCTAAATGAAAGAAGCCACACTTGAAAGGCTACATACTCTATTATTCCACTTATACAACATTGTAGAAAAGGCAAAACTACAGGGACAGAAAATAGGTCAGCATTTGCCAAAGTCTGGGGTTGGTGGCAATGGATTGCTACAAAATGCCATGAGGGAATTTTAGGGGATGGTGGAACTGTTGTATATTTTGATTGTGGTGGTGGTGGTGATGGTTATAAAACTATGCATTTGTCGGATGGGCGTGGTGGCTTACGCCTGTATTTCCCACTTTGGGAGGCTGTGGTGGGCAGATCACGAAGTCAGGAGTTTGAGACCAGCCTGGCCAATATGGTGAAACCCTGTCTCTACTAAAAATACAAAAATTACCCAGGCGTGGTGGTGCACGCCTGTAGTCTCAGCTACTTGGGAGGCTGATGCAAAAGAATTGCTTGAACCCAGGAGGTGGAGGTTGCAGTGAGCCGAGATTGTGCTACTACACTCGAGCCTGGGCAACAGAGCGAGATTTCATCTCAAAAACAAAAACAAATAAAAAACTATGCATTTGTCAAAACTTGCAGAACTGTACATTAAAAGAGGCGAATTTTACTATTTTTAAAAGTCATCTCAGAGATAAAAATGATCCCTTATGGCTCGTAAGGGTTATGTATCATAAAATTCGTTGAAAAGATCTAATTTGACAAGGTTTTAAATGAGAGCTTTCAAAAGGGTATCATCTTTATTCTCTTCTGCAATATGTAGACTTGCATAAATATGCATAACTATTACCATGTGTTAAAACGAATCTAACCTTGGAGGTGTTATCTGAACAAATGGGTCAGGTAAGATACCCCAGACTCCAAACACGATTTCCATGTCTTGTGAAAATAACCTTGAAAATGAAACTTGTAATTCTTGATCAATTGTTATATCGGATGTAACTGACATTTCTATATTCTTAAAAGGTATAAGTATTTGTAGGACTTCAGTGTCAAACCAGTGGGAGATCTGGTTCTTCCAGCTGTCATACACATGGCTGAACAATTAAAAGCTTATGACTGCCAGATTTTTAAACAAATATCTGGGTATCTTAGCCTAGGTCCTCTAGAAAGCAGAGCCCAAGGCAGGGATTAAAGCACTGGTATTTTGTATGGAATATGTAAGAACAGAGAGGTGAGGGTGAGGAAGAAGGTAAGTGAAGCAAGGAACGACGCATAGCAATGTGATGTGATGCATTATCTCGCCGCAGCCTTCACAGTGAGCCCGAAGACACACGGGTTGTTTGGCAAGTGCATTTACTTAGCCAACCACATTTTCCAAACAACCTGTGTGTCTTCTCTGGAAGACATGCAAGGCAAAACCATGGCTGAAGGGAGTCCACAGTGGGGAGACAGGAGGGGGGTGTTTGCCTACCAGGCTCCCTCCTGTCCTCTGCATTTCACTGATCAAGGCCCTCCAGAGGGAGCTGACTCCTTCATACTTCTGGATCATCACCTCACCTGCCAGCAGAAGCTCAAAGGATTGATGGGGTTGGTGGAATCTGAGACAGTGTTCTAGAACTGGTGTTTCATAAAGGATGAGATATAAATGAAACAAATGCTAAATAATGACACAAGGTACCTTGCCAAGAGAGGAATCATCCATCTGGAAGGGCAGGGTGTTTGTGATAATGTAGGGTGGGAGAGAAGGCTTTACTGAGGAGATGGGCTTAAGAATGTGAATGATGGGCTCACAGAGACCACAGGAGAGAAATTACAGCCAAGAGAACAACCCGAAAGACAAAGGACACGGTGCCATAGCGCGTATAATACAGCGCACTCAGGAAATGGCTGACATCCTGAGATACGGAGTGGAATACAGTATAGGGCTTTGTAAAGTCAGCTTGGGGTGAGATCACAGAAAGCCTTGACAAGGAGTTAAAAATGGGTTCTAAAGACCGGAAGCTCTCAAGATTTCCACGAGGAAAAAATACAAATCAGCTTGTTTTCAGAATGTAATTCTTGGGCAGTTGCTAGCATTACATCAGAAAGGAGGTTCAGACAGGATATTGGAAAGTGCCTCCCTTCCATAGTAGAAGTGTTTGTGGTAGACAAAAATTAAACTTTCAATGATGGTAACCATCAGAATGGAGAAAAATAAAACTTAAATGTGTGCAGCAGGAGGAAAGTAAACAAAGCTGACTAAACTGTTACAACTCCACCATGACAAAACTAGAGCGTCCATCATCAACTTTTAGTGCCTCAGTGTTAAGTGTAGACAGATGAGTAGTAAACTTGATCATCAGGTATTCCAAGAACACGTCTAAGAGCAGAGACAGGTATAAACACATAGGGGAAAGGGAAGAAAGAAAAAAAAAAACAGTTGATTCAGGGAAATTTTAAAATAATTGTTATTAGAGAAAGATAATGAATTCATTTTTCTAATAGCATTTTTTTCCAGAAAAAAAGACTTACCTCTTGGAAATTAAAATCATAGGGCAGATAAAAATATATAGCAGAAAATTTAGATAGCCAACAGAAAGGTAGAAAATAAAGGTGATAAAATCTTCCTAATTTTTTAAAAAAGACAAAAGGTTAAAAATGGAAAACGAGAAAAAAATAAACTTACAGATACAGTTCAGAAAATCCCACATTAAACTAATAAAACCTCCCCCCCCCTCCAAAGAAAAATCTGATAAAATTGAAATATCCCAGAACTAAGCACGTAACTTGGCAGATTGAAAAAGCTCACTAAGTATTTACCATTATGAATTAAAAAGCACCCACACTGGCTGGGCGTGGTGACTCATGCCTGTGATCCCAGCACTTTGGGAGGCCGAGGCAGACTGATCACTTGAGGTCAGGAGTTAGAGACCAACCTTGACAACACAGTGAAACCCCATCTCTACCAAAAATACAAAAATTAGTCAGGTATGGTGGTGTGTGCTTGTAGTACCAGCTACTTGGGAGGCTGAGGCAAGAGAATCGCTTGAGCCTGGGAGACGGAGGTTGCAGTGAGCCGAGATCATGCCACTGGACTCCAGCCTGGGCAACAGAGCGAGATTCTGTCTCAAAAAAGATAAAAGATACTAAAGCTGCCAGAGAAGAAAATTACAGGTCACGAATAAAAGCTCTGAAGTCAGGATAGCACAGGATTTCAGCAAGAATGAAATCTAGAAACAATGAATAAATGCATTTAAATCTGCTTACCTGAAATTCTGTAATCAAACTATCCAATCAGTGAAAGAGTCAAATAAACCCATTTCACTTAGGCAAAGGTCTTGAAAAGTTTATATCCCAATGACCTTCCCTTGGAAGCTGAAGGATATACTTCACCAAACAGGGAAGTAAACCAAAAAGCATCTGTGGGATCCAGAAGACAGAAGAGGAATGTAAGAAATGACCAGGGTAGAGGTAAAGAGAAACCCCAGGACAGTAGCTATGCCCGAGGTCTAGAGAATAGCCAAGGTTTGGTGGCTCACACCTGTAATCCCAGCACTTTGGGAGGCTGAGGCAGGCGGATCACTTGAGGTCAGGGGTTTGAGATCGGCCTGGCCAACATACTGAAACTCACTCTCTACTAAAAATACAAAAATTAGCTGGGTGTGGTGGTATGTGCCTGTAATCCTACCTCCTCAGGAGGCTGAGGTGGGAGGATCACTTGAACCCAGGAGTAGGAGGCTGCAGTGAGCCAAGATCACACCACTGCCCTCCAGCCTGAGCAACAGAGTGAGACTTTGTCTTTAACAACAAGAACAAAAACTAATAACCAAGGTGCCTGTTCTGGGCTGAGTTGTGTCACTCCAAAAGTCATGTTAAAGTTTTAACCACAGTGTCTCAGTGTGTAACTATACCTGGAAACAGGGCCTTTAAAGAGTTAAATAAGTAAAAATGAAGTCATTAGGGTGGGCCCCAATACAATATGACTAGCGTCCTTTTTCTTTTTTTTTTCTTTTAAATTGATGTCCCATTCTAACTAGCGTCCTTTTAAGGTAAGGAAATTTGGACACAGAGACACACAAAGGGAAGACATGTGAAGCCAGAAGACGGCCATCTATATAAGACAAGAGAGAGGCCTCAGAAGAAACCAACCCTGCGGACACCTTGATCTTGGATGTCTCCAGAAGTGTGAGAAAATTAATTTCTCTTGTTTAAGCCACCCAGTCTGTGGTGCTTTGCTATGGCAGTCCTAGCAAATGAATACAGCACTCAACCTGGAAGAGCGGAACCAGGAAAGATTAAGAAAAAAAAAATTTGATGTATATACAAGGTTAAATAATGCTATCAGAGATTTGGGGGGATGAACTCATGATCAATTCATAGGAAAAGAGGCAAACAAATGAGGTAAAAATGATGGGGGAAAAGTGGTCTGAGAAACAGCCATGGTACACTATGGCTATGATGAATATTTAGTAAAGAACATGAACTGAGAGCACCGACTTAACCAAAGGTTGAGACACAACTGTGGTGTGGTGTGGGTAGATGTTATGAAAGAGCTAAATTCTTATCTACATAGGAGGAAATCAACAGATAATAACACAAATAGAAAAATGAAGAAGTGACAATATAAGCACATTATTTAAATATGGAGGCAAATGCCAATAAATAATGCAAAAATACTTAAAGTGGCTGCCTTGGGAGATGATAATCAGGAGTAAGGAGGAGGACTGGCCTTTTTCATGATAATCTCGGTGGAGCTATGTGGATTGTAAACAACTCATGTGTGTGAATAATGTAAGAATTTTAAAACCTAAACAGACTACTAAAGACGTTATTTTTTAAATTGTTTTTTAATATTTATTTTTTTTGAGACAGAGTCTCGCTCTGTGGCCCAGGCTGAAGTGCATTGGGCAATCTTGGCTCACCACAAACTCCGCCTCCCAGGTTCAAGCCATTCCCCTGCCTCATCCTCCTGAGTAGCTGGGATTATAGGCATGCACCACCACACCCAGCTAATTTTTGTATTTTTAGTAGAGATGGGGTTTCAGCATATTGGCCAGGCTGGTCTCGAACTCCTGAGCTCAAGTGATCTTGGCCTCCCAAAGTGCTGGGATTACAGGTATAAGCCACCCTTCCTGGCCTAAAGCCCTTTTTAAACAAAGAGTTGCTGGTCCTCTTAGCCAGACACAGAACAAGTGTGTTAAATAATGAGACAAGAGACATCAAATGGTGACTAGTTTTTTTTTTTTAAGGAGCCATGTTAACTGAAATGAGGAGGACACACAGGGGACAATAGGGTCAGGAAACTTTTGTGAAGGTGTAATGTTTATACGATGGCACTTCTGCTGACAGTGTCCTCCTCAGAAGTTGCCTGCCCAGAGGCTCTTTAAAACAGACTAGCTGAATTTCCATACCTGCCCCTGCTTGTTCTTTTTGCCTCACCGGTTGTCTTGCTCCAATTTCTTCCCAAGCGAGCCTTCATGATGTATTCATGATGAGCCTTCGTGACATATTCTTCAAGACCAGCCTTTTAGCAAGACAGGGTTTTATATCTAGCCTTTTATACCTCTGTTAAATGTGGCAAGCAGAGAAAAACGTTATAGCCATCACTTCGATGAAATATAGCAATGTAACCAAGCCTATGTTATAAAAACCATGTTTGTTTTACTTCCTTTCTCTTTGTCCTTAACTTCCTCCAGGCAGGATTGCTTGCATGTAGTCATTTTGGTAGTGGGTAGTCACTAATAAGTGATTAACTTCATATCCTAATCCTCAGGGGATGCTTGCAAGATTAATGAGCTTATTTTCCTTAAAGAACAATGATCCTTGGTCATGCTGACCTCCTTGATGGCATGCAGAAGTTTGGCTAAGGGATGCAGGCAGCTTTGATAATCAGGGGATCTCACTTCCAACACACCTTCCTTACTCATAAAAGCCACCAGTTATGTGCAAAGGGAGGGTGAATTTGAGAATTGTCCTCTCCCACCCTCATATTTTGGTAAACTTGAAAAAACCCTTCTCTGCTCTGAGGCACTGATGTGTCAGTGTTTGGCTTACTGAGCATCAGGTATCTGAACCTAACTTACAGGGTTGTGCAACAGATTTTGGCAACCATGCTAGGGGTAGCATGGCAGCAGGCCCCGGGCCAGGTGAGGAAAACGAGTGCCAGCAGCTGCACAGGCTTGTTGGTTGTGGGGCCCTAAAGTCGCTCTTTTAGCTCAGTGTCAGCTGCCGTTGGTGCTCTAGAAGCTTAGAGCAGAGAAACATCTCAGACTGCTATCTGGACTTCTGGTTTTGGTTTGAAGGGTAAGTCGCTGCGGTGTACACAGCCATATCTCTCACTCTCTCTGCTTGTAATGTGAAGAGGGCCTTCTGGGGGAGTAATAGAATGGTGGATTATACCCATTTGCTTGTTTCTTGTAAGATTTGTTTGGTTTTTTTGTTTGTGATTTTTTTGGGGGGGGTGTGTGTGTGTGTGTGTGTTTTGTGTGTGTGTGGTGTGTGTGTGTGTGTGTGTGTGTGTGTGTGTGTGTCTGGGAAAAGACTGAACGTGGCAAATTTGGAATTGATCCCAGAGAGCAGCATCCTTGGCTGTATTCTCCAGATTTGGGCCACTTTCAGCTATGAGCCCATGAAGAAAAATAAACTGCTTTTTTATTGTAATGCTGCTTGGCCAGAATATGTCTTAGAATTTGGGGAGAAGTGGCTGACAAAACAGTTCTTTAAGTTATGCTACTATAGTGCAACTGGAAATATTCTGTAATACGAAAGAAAATAGGTTGTGATACTGTATGTCCAGGCTTCCATTCTATCAGAATGAACCTACTCAAAAGAGGTATAATTTGATGCTGCAAAAGAAAAAACAACCCAAACCTAAGGTTTTAGACTCCTCATCATTAGATGGTGAAGACAGGACACTGCTTGGTGCTTTGAATCCCCTCAATAATCATCCTGATCCTCTGCCCCTTCCGCAGTCAGCTGTAGCTCCAGCACCACCCCCTCCTTATGGGATTGTCTGGAATAGGAGGGGAACACTCCCAAACCTGTCCTCCCCATGGAATTACGACAGGCTGTGGTCTCCCCTTCCTGCAATGAACAGAAAATCCAATTTGGCCAGGGAGCCACAGGCCCCTTGGTAGGGCAGTTTCCTCTGTGTTAGTTCCCTACTAGGGGACTGAACATGAATGGACAACAGGTTGGCATGATGTGGGTACATTTCCTTTTCCCACTTTGGATCTGTTCAGCTGGAAAAACAGTAATCCCCCCCATCCCAATGCAAGCGAATGGCTGAGTTATTCTTGTCTATGTTTCTGACCTATCAACCCCACAAGGCAGATATTCACTTTGTTAAAGTGCTGCTCACATCAGAGGAAAAGCGTGTAGTCACAGAAAAGGCTAGGGAAGAGGCAAACCAGCTCTGTCTGGAGGCGGGGAAACAATCGCCCCTTTCCAAGAGTCAGTTCCCAACACAGAGCCCAATTGGGATGTAAATGATGGGGTCTTCCCACTTAGGGCACTATCAGAATTGCATTCTTGAAGGTTTAAAGAAAGGAGTTCCTCAGGTAAAGAACCTCAATAAGGTACAGGAAGTACAGCAGCAAGCATGTGAGGACCCTTCATAATTCACAGAAAGACTCCATCAGACATGGAAAGTAGATTGACACTAACCCTGAGGCACCTAACAATCAGAGAATGGTCAATGTGACCTTAATCAGCCAGAAGCTCTGATATTCAAAGAAAACTGCAAATGGTAAGTGGGATCCTTGGATTGCCAATCTCATATTTAGTGGAGTTAGCTTTTAAAGTATACTATGCTCAGGATGAGGCTCAGGAAAAGTGCAAATTGAAGCAACAAGTAACTAGCTGGCAGCTGCACTTGACTACCAACCTAAAGGAAAAGGAAGAAATCAAAGTAAAGAGGGGTCCATGCCCCCTTATGAAAAAAAAAATGTGCCTATTGTAAGAAGGAGGGACATGGGAAAAAGGACTGTCCCAAATTGACCAAAGCAGCTGGCAATTGCAGTCTTCCTCAAAGTCAGATGAGGAGAGAAAAGAATTTTTAGATGAAGACTGATGTATCCCAGGGAGTCCCTTAGACTTGGAGCAACTGGTGGCTATATCCCCCACAGGAGCCCTGGATATAACTGACTGGGGAACAGAATGATGGACTTTTTAGTTGACACAGTGCCACATATTAAGTAATTAACAATTATCTCTCTCCAACTTTGGGAAAAACCATTACTGTTACAGGAGTACTGGGAGACACCATTACTCCTTTCTACAATCCTTAGGTTACCATTTGGGAGAGACCAGCCTAGAGCATAGTTTCTTGTACATACTTAATGCCCAGTGCCCCTCCAGGGCTGGGATTTGCTTGCCACATTGTATGCTCAACTTGTCTTTCCCCCCAGATGCCTAGATATAATGATTCCTTCTGAATAAGTTTGCAGGTTTCAAATATTCCTCCTTCAACCAGAAAACGAAGAGGTTCGGGACATTCCAGAAGAAATTCTCATGCAGGTAAGGAGAGATGTTTGGGCCTGGGGAAGCCAGGGAGAGTGGTCACAGCCAGACCCATAACAATTAAATTAAAAGAGAGACACAGAATATCCATTAAAGGAAGTGGCATGAAAGAGTATTCAACCACTCTTGGAAGCCTTTTTTGGCACAAGGACTGATTTGTCCTGTAATCCTCCCTTTAACATTCCTGTTTTACCACCATGCAAGTCCCATTAAGATGACTACCGATTTGTACAAGACTTAGGGCTAGTAATGAAATAGTCTAGGACATATATACCCCATGGTACCTAACCCCTATAGCTTGCTGATCACCTTATCAGGAGAACTATGTTGGTTTATAGATTTGAATCATAAAGATGCCTTCTTTTGCATTAGACAAGGAATCACAAGAGATCTCTGCATTTGAATGTCTGAGGCTGGAACACAGGTCAATCAGCAGTACTGTCAGTGTTTTCTCAAGGACTTAAAAATTCCCCTACAATCTTTGGGAAATTTTTGGCGTGAAACTTAAAGGAACTTTGGCTGACAGGAGGAGTGCTTTTACAATATGTGGATGAAATCTTTGTTGCAAGACCTTCAGAGCTTTCCTTGAAAATGCGATTCAAGCACTGATTTTCCTAGTGGAAACAGGCTACTGGGTTTCCAAAAAGAAAGCCCAGATCTGCCAAAAGACAGTAAAATATTTCCGGTCTGAACTGAATAAGTGGCACAGAAACCCTTCCTGGGGCCACCTGGAGGCAATCCCCTGGGTAACTGTCCCATCTCCTGTAAACAACTGCAATGATTTCTAGGAATGGTGGGAGTCTGTTGAATTTGGATTCTGAATGTTGGGCCCTAAAAGGAAAAAAATCTGAGCCCCTGATCTGGACTTCAGAATGCCAGAATTCTTTTAATAAAGTCAAAAAGGCCAGGCACGGTGGCTCATGCCTGTAATCCCAGCACTTTGGGAAGCCAAGGCGGTCGGATCACCTGAGGTCAGGAGTTCGAGACCACCCAACCGAAACCCGTCCCCACCAAAAAAAATGGCCGGCCCCCCCCCCCCCCCCCCCCCGGGGCCCGGGCCCGGCCCCCCCGGGGGGGGGCGCGCCCGGGGCCGGGGCCGGGCCCCGGCGGGGGGGGGGGGGGGGGCCCCCCAGCCTGGGCAACAAGAACGAAACTCCATCTCAAAGGAAAAGTTAAAGGCTGCCTCTGTGCTGGACCTTCCAGATTTAAGAAAGCCCTTTGATTTATTTGTACACAAAAAACAAGGCATGGACTTTGGAGTCCTAATTCAAAACTTAGGAACTGACTGAAAACCGACTGCCTATTTCTCTAAACAGTTTTACCAGGTGGGCAGGGGTTGGTCCCCCTGCCTCCGAGCAGTGGCTGCAACTTGCAACCTCTTCCAGGAGGCTGAAAAGTTAATGTTCTCAAACTGCCCTAAAACTGGGTCCTACCTGTTTGGGGGTACAACATTGAGGGGACTCTCCACGCAAGAATTAGCAAGTTAATTTCACCACAATGTCACAGGCACCTCGAGGCTACCAGGCATCTTTTTTGTACAAAAGCCATCTTTTTGGATTTTTGTAGACACATTGACAGGATGGGTAGAGGCATATCCTATCCAAACAGAAAGGGCAGCCAAAGTGACCCACACCTTACTAAAGAGATAATTCCCCAGTATGAACTCCCTTTGATGAGTCAGAGTGACAATGGTGTGGTGTTCGTCTCTAGGTAGTACAGGAAGTGTCTCAAGTCCTAGACACTGAATGGAAACTTCATGTAGCACAGCCACAGCCCACCAGAAAGACTAAAACACTCAATCAAACTATTTAAAGAACAACTAGACCAGGTGTGGTGGCTCACGCCTGTAATCTCAGCACTTTAGGAGGCTGAGGCAGGCAAATTATTTGAGGCCAGGAGTTTGAGACTAGCCTGGCCAACATGGCAATATCCCATCTCTACTGAAAATGCAAAAAATTAGCCGGGCATGGAGACTTGTGCCTGTAGTCTCAGCTGCTTGGGAGGCTGGGGCACAAGAATTGCTTGAACGTGGGAGGTAGAGATTGCAGTGATCAGAGATCATGCCACTGCACTCCAGCCTGGGTGACAGAATGAGACTCTGTCTCAAAAAAAAAAAACAAAAAAAAACTGCTGCTAGTGTTCCAGGAAACTAATCTAACTTGGGACAACGTACCTACCTTCTCTCCTGCTGAAGATTTGGGTCATTCCCTGAAACAGGCTCCAGTTGAGCCCTTTAGAAATTACGTATGAGAGCCCTTTCCTAGGCACCTTGGGGCTAAGATCAAGCTATAATATCTTAGAAAGGGAAGGAGCTATTAGACATTATTTAAAATTGCTAAATGAAATCACCTCTGTTCATGAGTTTGCTTTTTCTCCACAGACGTGCCACTTCATCCCTTCCAGCCAGAGACCAAGTCCTACTTAAAACCTGTAGGGAGACTGGACTGGATCACCAACTAGTCCCTGAAAAGGGTAAGACTCTGTGAGGACCTTCTGATCATGCATTCATCTATCAGGCAGGAATTAAACCATGGGTACCTTATACCTGGATAAATATTGCCCCTCCTCAGCCCAACCTATCAGGTTAACAGACCTCAATGGACATGTGAAACAACTAAAAACCTGAAGCTGCTTTTAAAGAAAATATCCACAGATAAGTGACACCTTCTGTCATTTGATTTTGAGATTCCTGCTAAATACCACAGTAATATATGCTTATAGTATCTGCTGAAACCAATCTTTTCCTACAATGGGCACATTATGCAGATAGCCTACAGAAGCTCATTGAGTCTGAGGGCTGTTACCTATCTCTAGCATCTCTGTATTACCTTGGTGGGTCTTGCCCTTACAAGGAGACCACTTAACAAACTTTTATGAAATACCATTCCAAAAAAACTAGGTCTCTGGTGTGCTAACACGAGGAACTGTAAGGCCTGGCATTAATAGAACCCTTCACAACCCAGGTCACAGAAACTCTTTTACTATAAATCAGACTGTTCAACAAACTTCTGAATACACTACTCCTCTCATGAAGGAATTTCCCTCAGCAGCCCCCCACATTTTGGCTATTAACAGCCACTATACTGAAGAAGGTTTTTATCACCCTTGGGATTATCTTTGAATGCTATTGCTCCACTACCCTTACCCTGCCACTGGCTGCATAAATCAAATTTCCCCTTTATGTTGGGAACAACAACAAAAGCATTCTTATGATCACTGGAGAAATATCACTAAGAATATGGGCTGGATGCTCCCCCACCAATGTGAACACGCTCCAAGGCTGCAGGAAACTGACGGGTTTGCTACTGATTGGACACAGGCCAGGAATTCTATGGCTAACTTCATATGAAATTCAATGGCAATGTGGGACTAATCTTTGGCCTAGATTAACCATTAGCTGGATAGGACATTTATGCTCTGGGATTCCCACAGATCCAGAGCCATTTGGCAAAAACCAGTGGACAACCTGCAAATTTCCTAAATGTGTTGCACCAATGGACCAAGTCAGTTTCCACTGGTATGACCATCCCCTATCCATTTCTGTTCCCCAAGTTAGTTTAGAAAATGTTATGTGACATGTTGAGATCCTAGCAAATCATACCCAGCATGTGCTAAAAGATGCAAAGGCATCTCTTTAGTCACCTCTCAGATGACTATGATGAGAAAAGCAGTCTTGTAGAACCACATGGCCCTTGATGTCTTTATGGCTGCCCAAGAACAACTTATACCATAATAAAAACTGAATGCTATGTGTATATTCCAAACAATTCAGGAAACATCACCTTGGCCCTTCAAGATATGTACAAACTGTTGCTGTGTCTAACTTCATGATGTCACTAAACCAATGACTATCTTCATGGTTCTGGTCACGACCCTCGTGGAAAAAATTACTGGTAATTCTAGCTATTACTATAGGAACAGGAATACTCCTAGGCTGTGGATTTACTGCTGCTGCACTATACATGTGGGATTGCAAGATAGCCTCTCTGAAGTTCCTGACACCCTATTCAATGATGTTACAACAAAATTGCCCAAGTCCTGGGACACTAAATATTTTCAATTGCAGGTAAAGAAATTCCATTCCTCAGCCCGCTAGGAATGCCCCTTGCAAGCAGGAAGTAGTTAGACTGAGTCAACATCCCAACTCAAGATTGAGGAATGGATCAATGTCAGTGGGGGAGATGATAACACGGCGTATACTGTAAAACTCATCAGGTATTTATTTTACTTAGTTTTTATCTCTTTGTCCTTAACTTCCTCCAGGCAGGATTGCTTGCACATAGTCATTTTGGTAGAGGGTAGTCACTAACAAGTGATTCACTTCATTATCCTTTTTAATTGCACTTTAGGTTTTGGGGTACATGTGAAGAACATGCAAGATTGTTGCATAGGTACACACATGGCAGTGTGATTTGCTGCCTTCCTCCCCATCACCTGTATCTCCCATTTCTTCCCATGCTATCTTTCCCCAACTCCCTACCCCGCCCCCGCTGTCCCTCCCCTCCCTGTGTCCATGTGGTCTCATTGTTCAATACCCACCTATGAGTGAGACACGCGGTGTTTGATTTTCTGTTCTCGTGTCAGTTTGCTGAGAATGATGGTTTCCAGGTTCATCCATGTCCCTACAAAGGACACAAACTCATTGTTTTTTATGGCTGTATGGTATTCCATGGTGTATATGTGCTACATTTTTCCCTGTCCAGTCTATCATCGCTGGGCATTTGGGTTGGTTCCAGGTCTTTGCTATTGTAAACAGTGCTGCAATGAACATTCGTGTGCATGTGTCCTTATAGTAGAATGATTTATAATCCTTTGCATATATACCCAGTAATGGGATTGCTGGGTCAAATGGAATTTCTATTTCTAGGTCCTTGAGGAATCGCCACACTGTCTTCCACAATGGTTGAACTAATTTACACTCCCACCAACAGTGTAAAAGTGTTCCTATTTCTCCACATCCTCTCCAGCATCTGTTGTCTCTAGATTTTTTTTCTTTTTTAAATTTTTTTAAAGACAGGGTTTCACCATGTTGGTCAGGCTGGTCTTGAACTCCCGACCTCAGGTGATCCACCCACCTTGGCCTCCAAAGTACCTGGATTACAGGCATGAGCCACCACGTCTGGCCAGTCTCCAGATTTTTTAACGATTGCCATTCCAACTGGCGTGAGATGGTATCTCAATGTAGTTTTGATTTGCATTTCTCTAATGACCAGTGATGATGAGCATTTTTTCCTATGTTTGTTGGCCTCATGTATGTCTTCTTTTGTAAAGTGTCTGTTCATATCCTTTGCCAACTTTTGAATGGGCTTGTTTGTTTCTTGTAAATCTGTTTTAGTTCTTTGTAGATTCTGGATATTAGCCCTTTGTCAGATGGGTAGATTGCAAAAATTTTTTCCATTCTGTGGGTTGCCAATTCACTCTAATGACCGTTTCTTTTGCTGTGCAGAAGCTGTGGAGTTTGATTAGGTCCCATTTGTCTATTTTGGCTTTTGTTGCCAATGCTTTTGGAGTTTTGGTCATGAAGTCCTTGCCTATGCCTATGTCCCAAATGGTTTTGCCTAGGTTTTCTTCTAGGGTTTTTATGATGTTAGGTCTTACGTTTAAGTCTTTAATCCATCTAGAGTTAATTTTAGTATAAGGTTTCAGGAAGGGGTCCAGTTTCTGCTTTCTGCACATGGCTAGCCAGTTTTCCCAACACCATTTATTAAACAGGGAATCCTTTCCCCATTGCTTGTTTTTGTGAGGTTTGTCAAAGATGAGATGGTTGTAGATGTGTGGTGTTGCTTCCGAGGCCTCTGTTCTGTTCCATTGGTCTATATCTCTGTTTTGGTACCAGTACCATGCTCTTTTGATTACTGTAGCCTTGTAGTATAGTTTGAAATCTGGTATTGTGACGCCTCCAGCTTTGTTCTTTTTGCTTAGAATTGACTTGGCTACGTGGGCTCTCTTTTGGTTCCGTATAAAGTTTAAGGTGGTTTTTTCCATTTCTGTGAAGGTCACTGGTAGCTTGATGGGGATACCGTTGAATCTGTAAATTACTTTCGGCAATATGGCCATTTTCACGATATTGATTCTTCCTAACCATTAGCATGGAATGTTTCTCCTTGTTTGTGTCCTCTCTTACTTCGTTGAACAGTGGTTTGTAGTTCTCCTTGAAGAGGTCCTTTACGTTCCTTGTTAGTTGTATTCCTAGGTATTTTATTCTCTCTGTAGTAACTGTGAATGGCAGTTCGTTCTTGATTTGGCTCTCTTAAGTCTGTTATTGGTGTATAGGAATGCTTGTGATTTTTGCACATTGATTTTGTATCCTGAGACTTTGCTGAAGTTGCTTATCAGTTTCAGGAGATTTTGGGCTGAGACGATGGGGTCTTCTAGATATACAATCATGTCGTCTGCAAATAGAGACAATTTGACTTCCTCCTTTCCTAATTGAATACCCTTTGTTTCTTTTTCTTGCCTGATTGCTCTGGCTAGAACTTCCAATACTATATTGAATAGGAGTGGTGAGAGAGGGGCATCCTTGTCTAGTGCCAGATTTCAAAGGGAATGCTTCCAGTTTTTGCCCATTCAGTATGATATTGGCTGTTGGTTTGTCATAAATAGCTTTTATTATTTTGAGATACATTCCATCAATACCTAGTTTATTGAGGGTTTTTAGCATAAAAGGCTGCTGAATTTTGTCAAAGGCCTTCTCTGCATCAATTGAGATAATCATGTGGTTTTTGTCTTTGGTTCTGTTTATGTGGTGAATTACGTTTATAGACTTGTGTATGTTGAACCAGCCTTGAATCCCCGGGATGAAGCCTACTTAATCATGGTGGATAGCTTTTTAATGTGCTGTTGCAATTGGTTTGCCAGTATTTTACTGAAGATTTTTGCATCTATGTTCATCATGGATATTGGCCTTAAGTTTTCTTTTCTTGCTGAGTCTCTGCTGGGTTTTGGTATCAGGATGTTTGTCTCATAAAATGATTTGGGAAGGATTCCCTCTTTTTGGATTGTTTGGATTAGTTTCAGAAGGAATGGTACCAGCTCCTCTTTGTATGTCTGGTAGAATTCGGCTGTGAACCCATCCGGACCTGGGCTTTTTTTGGGTGGTAGGCTCTTAATTGCTGCCTCAACTTCTGCCCTTGTTGGTCTATTCAGGGTTTCAACTTCTTCCTGGTTTAGGCTTGGGAGGATGCAAGTGTCCAGGAATTTATCCATTTCTTCCAGGTTTACTAGTTTATGTGCATAGATATATTTGTAATAATATCTGATGATAATTTGTATTTCTGTGGAATCTGTGGTGATATCCCCTTTATTGTTTTTTATTGCATCTATTTGGTTGTTCTCTCTTTTCCTTTTTTATTAATCTGGGTAGTGGTCTATTTTGTTGATCTTTTCGAAAAACTAGCTCCTGGATTTATTGATTTTTTGAAGGGTTTTGTGTCTCTATCTCCTTCAGTTCTGCTCTGATCTTAGTTATTTCTTGTCTTTTGCAAGGTTTTGAGTTTTTTTGATCTTGCTCCTCTAGGTCTTTCAATTTTGATAGGGTGTCGATTTTAGATCTTCCCTTGCTTCTCATGTGGGTACATTTTCCTTTAGACACTGCTTTAAATGTGTCCCAGAGATTCTGGTATGTTGTGTCTTCATTCTCGTTGTTTTCAAAGAACATCTTTGTTTCCGCCTTCATTTCATTGTTTATCCAGTCAACATTCAAGAGCCAGTTGTTCAGTTTCCCTGAAGCTGTGTGGTTCTGAGTTAGTTTCTGAATTCTGAGTTCTAATTTGATTGCACTGTGGTCTGAGAGACTGTTTGTTATGATTTCCGTTCTTTTGCATTTGCTGAGGAGTGATTTACTTCCAATAATGTGGTCAATTTTAGAGGTGTGATGCGGTGCTGAGAAGAATGTATGTTCTGTGGATTTGGGGTGGAGAGTTCTGTAAGTGTCTATTAGGCTTGCTTGGTCCAGGTCTGAGTTCAAGTCCTGGATATCCTTGTTAATTTTCTGTCTCATTGATCTAATATTGACAATGGGGTGTTAAAGTCTCCCACTACTATTGTGTGGGAGTCTAGGTCTCTGTAAGTTATTAAGAACTTGCTTTATGTATCTGGGTGTTCCTGTATTGGGTGCATATATATTTAGGATCATTAGCTCTTCTTGTTGCATTGATCCTTTTACCATTATGTAATGTCCTTGTCTCTTTTGATCTTTGTTGGTTTAAAGTCTATTTTATCAGAGACGAGAATTGCAACTCCTGCTTTTTTTTGCTCTCCATTTGCTTGGTAAATCTTCCTCCATCCCTTTATTTTGAGCCTTTGTGTATCCTTGCATGTGAGATGGGTTTCCTGGATACAGCATACCAATGGGTTTTGGCTTTTTATCCAATTTGCATCTGATTGGGGCATTTACTGCATTTACATTTAGGGTTAATATTGTTATGTGTGAATTTGATCCTGCCATTTTGATGCTAGCTGGCTGTTTTGCCCGTTAGTTGATGCAGTTTCTTCATTGTGTTAATGCTCTTTACCATTTGTTATGTTTTTGGAGTGGCTGGTACTGGTTGTTCCTTTCTATGTTTAGTGCTTCTTTCAGGAGCTCTTGTAAAGCAGGCCTCGTGATGATGAAATCTCTTGAGTAATTGCTTGTTCGTAAAGGATTTTATTTCTCCTTCACTTATGAAGCTTAGTTTGGCTGGATATGAAATTCTGGGTTGAAAGTTCTTTTCTTTAAGGATGTTGAGTATTGGCCCCCCACTCTCATCTGGCTTGTAGGGTTTCTGCTAAGAGATCTGCTGTGAGTCTGATGGCCTTCCCTTTGTGGGTTACCCGACCTTTTTTCTCTGGCTGCCCTTAGCATTTTCTCCTTCATTTCAACCCTGATGAATCTGACGATTATGTGCCTTGGGGTTGCTCTTCTTGAGGAGTATCTTTGTGGTGTTCTCTGTATTTCCTGGACTTGAATATTGGCCTGCCTTGCTAGGTTGGGAAAGTTTTCCTGGATAATATCCTGAAGAGTATTTTCCAGCTTGGATTCATTCTCTCTGTCACATTCAGGTACACCTATCAAACGTAGATTAGGTCTCTTTACATAATCCCATATTTATTTCTTGGAGACTTTGTTCATTCCTTTTACCCCTTTTTCTCTAATCTTGCCTTCTCATTTTATTTCATTGAGTTGATCTTCGACCTCTGATATCCTTTCTTCTGCTTGGTCAGTTCGGCTGTTGAAACTTGTGTATGCTTCGTGAAGTTCTTGTGTTGTGTTTTTCAGCTCCATCAATTCACTTATATTCCTCTCAAAGCTGTTTATTCTTGTTAGCATTTCATCAAATCTTTTTTAAAGGTTCTTAGTTTCTTTCCATTGGGTTTGAACATGTTCTTTTGGCTCAGAGAAGTTTCTTATTACCCACCTTCTGAAGCCTGTTTCTGTCAATTCATCACACTCATTCTCCATCCAGCCTTGTTCCCTTGCTGGTGAGGAGTTGTGATCCCTTGTAGGAGGAGAGGCACAAATCCTCAAAATCAGGTATTTTAAAAAATGAAGCCATTTTTAAAATGGCCGGGCATGGTGCTTATGCCTGTAACCCCAGCACTTGGGAGGCCAAGGCAGGAGGATCGCTTGAGCTCAGGAGTTCAAGACCAGCCTGAGCAACAAAGTGAGACCTTATCTCTACCAAAAATTTAAAAATAAATAAAAATAAAGATAATAAATGAAATGAAGCCAAGTTGCTCAAGTAGTCATCAAGTATTTACTAAGGATTACTATGTGTTATGATAATGAAACACTTCTTTGAGCCAGCAAAGGCTTCTGGCTTCCTCTGCAAGTAAAAATAATTACCCTCCCAAATGATCTGTGTGTTCCACAGGTAGAGCAGCAGAAGAGACAACTCAGAAAAAGCAAAGATAGGCCAGGCACAGTGGCTCATGCCTGTAATCTCAACACTTTGGGAGGCTGAGGTGAGTGGATTTGCTTGAGCTAAGGGCAACATGGCAAAACCTGGTCTATACAAAAAATTAGCCAGGCATGGTGGTCCACACCTGTAGTCCCAGCTACTAGGGAAGCTGAGGTGGGAGAATCGCTTGAGCTGAGGAGGCACAGTGAGCTTAGCTGGCACCACTGCACTCCAGCCTGGGTGACAGAGCAAGACACTGTCTCAGGGCAGGGAGAAAGGGGGTAAACCACAACTCCACTGTAAGAGGCAACTGGAGAAAGATCCCAGGTTATATTCAACAGTGGAGCAATAATAACATAGTAGTCTTGCCAGATATCCTCAGGCTTTAAGTGGACATATTCTACTCTGTTCACCAAGTAACCTTTATAATCTATAAAAGTTTTCAAGTTTTCTGGACAGCTCTACCCAGGTGATGACAATTACCCTGCCAGGTAATTTACTCACTGTAATTTAATAAGTCAGCAATCTGGTGTATCGGTCTGTCTCTCTTGCTTAATGGACAGTCTTTAAAAGTTCATCTATTCCTGTGTGAGACAGTATACCTGGCAATTCAGTCAAAGAAAGTTGGTCAAATCCCACAACTCACTGCCAAAGAAATATCTAATCACAAAGAGACCATGACTAAGGCCGAGCATGGTGGCTCACGCCTGTAATCTCACCAGTCTGGGAGGCTAAGGTGGGTGAATCATGAGGTCAGGAGTTCAAGAGCAGGCTAGCCAATATGATGAAACACCATCTCTACTAAAAATAGAAAAATTAGCCTGGCATGGTGGCACAAGCCTGTAGTCCCAGCTACTCAGGAGGCTGAGGCAGAAGAATTGCTTGAACCTGGAAGGTGGAGGTTGCAGTGAGTCAAGATATCACCACTGCACTCCAGCCTGGGTGACAGAACAAGATTCTATCTATCTCAAAACAAAAACAAAACTAAACAAAAAAACACAATTAATTACAGATCATGACTAGGTTCTAAAGAAATTATCTCCCTGGTAGATTTTAATAGAAATTTTGAACAGTTATAGAAAATAAAGATGTCCTTTGGGTCAACAGAACCTAAAAACAATAAAAATTTCTTTACATAAACACACATATCACAAGTCTAGTCAGAAAGAAATACATAGAAAAACGAGATAGAATTCTTAAAAAATAATTTGCAAGGGAAATTCTTAATGCTTCAGTTCTAAAATATTCTCTTCATTTAGAAAAATTTAAGACTGGAATAACATTTTTTTCCTGCAATGCTGTAATTACTGCAAATTTATCAGCAAAGAGGTAAACAGCAATATAATTTTTCCTTAAGCTTGACACATAAGGGAACAATAAAGAAACCTCATTAGACCTGATCTAATTAAAAGTCCCACCAGTAATCTTCAGGCCAGCTCTGGTCTCCAGGTGGAATTCCAGGACAGGTTTGTATCACTGGGTCCATTCCCAATATGCTGGATAGGATAGTCCGGAGTAATTGTCAGGACACCACCGTCTTCTCTCCTGGGCTGCTTGACTGGCATTTGGCTTCACATTCCAAGTGTACCTCCTGTGTGAATAATCTTCTCCAGGGGGACCAGGAGGAGGGATATGGCCTCTCTGGTAAACATTTGGATTCCATGAAAACATTCTTAAAGCAAAACAAAAAGTAAGCCATTACTAGGATTAATAATTTTTATTTTAAAATTATATTTTTATAAAATATTTTAAATTCGTAAATTTACAAAGTAATATATACTCTACTGTTTACTACCTGTGTGATGTTGGCAAATAAACTACTTAACTTTTATTTCCCTAAGTTCTGTATAAAAAGGGGCTAATAACACTTTCCACCTTCATGAGCTGTTATGAAGCTAAAGAAAATACATTTCAATTACCCACAATGCCCTGGCACAGAGTGGATTCCCAGAAGCCTTTCCACCTTTCCCTACAGAGATAAATGCATGGAATGCATGCCTACACTACTCTAATTAAATACTTTCTCTCCCAAAGTCTGGTAGGGTTGACATAAGACACAATAAGCTATTTAGTACTGAAAACACACAGCTACTTCCACTTTATAAACAAATACACATAAATTATAAAGTATAGAAAAACTTTAACCATGGTACATGACACAAATTTGAAAAAATAGGATTTAAATTTAAATACTTGTTTCAAAAGCAGTATCAGAAAATCTCATATAATTATACAAAAGAAAATTTGGAAATCTCAGAAAAGAAACAATAACCCCCGGCTGCAGAGCCCTCGATCCCACTTAGTATTTCCTTTTGTTCTTTTCTCCAGCATCTTTTTCTGACTGTTGAATCACAGCCTATTATTTTCACTTATGATAAATGAGCTACCACTTTCAATGGCTTTATAAAATGTTATAGTATGGATATAATAATTATATAGCTACATTCTCCACTGTTGGAAATACAGCAGCTATGAGTTTTTCCATGACCACAAATGATGCTGGGATTAACACTGCAAAACATACTACTGGATCCCCAAGCCAGCCCAGGGTCTGACACATGGTAGGGAGTTTGAGAAATGTGTGAATGATTAAGTAAATATAGCTTTTCCTGCATTTTGAAGTATTTCCTTAGTCTCAAAATGAAATTATTAGGTAAAACATTTTTATGGCTCTTGAAATTGTGCTTCAAAAGGCTTAAACCAATTTTCACTGCCCACTATCAACATGTTTTTGAAATGTTTGTTTACACCTTTTAAAAATGTCAATTTTTCGGCCAGGGTCGGTGGCTCACACCTATAATCCCAGCACTTTGGGAGGCTGAGGCAGGCAGATCACCTGAGGTCAGGAGTTTGAGACCAGCCTGTTCGACATGGTGAAATTCCATCTCTACTAAAAATACAAAATTAGCTGGGCGTGGTGGGTGGTGCATGCCTGTAATCCTAGCTACTCGGGAGGCTGAGGCAGGAGAATCGCTTGAACCTGGGAAGCAGTGGTTGCGGTGAGCCCAGACTGTGCCATTGCACTCCAGACTGGGCAACAAGAGTGAAAATCCAACTCAAAAAAGAAAACAGGGTTCCAAAATGTTGCCCAAGCTGGTCTCCAACTCCTGTGCTCAAGCAATCCTCCCACCTTGGCCTCCCATAGTGCTGAGCCAACACGCATGGCCTGAAACTGCCAATGTATTTTTGAAAGTGTTTACAATGTGCTAAACTCTTTAAATGCATGTTAACTGTCAACAATAACCACTATGGGGTATGTATTATTAAAATCTCCATCTGACTGATGGCAAAATGGAAATGTAGACAGGCTAAGTATCTTACCCAAGATCACAAAGCAGGTAACAGAGCCCAGATGCAAAACCAGGTCCAGCCTGACAACCACTACAATGGAGTGCTTATCAAAAACTGTTGCTAAACAGGCCAGGGGCGGCAGCTCATGCCTGTAATCCCAGCACTTTGGGAGGCCAAGGCGGGTAGATCACCTGAGGCCAGGGGTTCAAGACCAGCCTAGCCAACATGGTGAAACCCCCATCACTAGTAAAATAAAAAAATAAGCCGGGCATGGTGGCGGGTGCCTGTAATCCCAGCTACTCACAAGGCTGAGGCAGGAGAATTGCTTGAACCTGGGAAGTAGCAGTTGTAGAGAGCCAAGACTGTGCCACTCTGTTGCACTCCAGCCTGGGCAACAGAGCGAGACGCTGTCTCCAAAAACAAAAAACCACCAAAAAACAAAAATAAAAAACACATGGTTGATAAGAGGCAAAGAATAATATCTTGCTATTTGTGATGATTAATTGTAGGCATCAACTTGACCGGATTAAGAGACACCTAGATAGCTGGTGAAGTACTATTTCTGGGAGTGTCTGTGAGGGTGTTTCCAGAAGATACTGGTGTGTGAGTCGGTGGACTGAGTGGGAGGATACACCCTCAATATGGGTAGGTACCATCCAATAGGCTGGGGACCTGGATAGAACAAAAAGGCAGAGGAAAGGCAAATTGTGCTCTCTCCTAGAGCTGGAATACCCTACCTTCTCCTACTATTGGACAGCAGAACTCCAGGCTTCCTGGCCTTTGGACTTGAGGACTCGCACCAGTGTTCTCCAACCCTTACCAGACTTCCAGGCCTTCAGCCTTGGATTGAGAGTTACTCCACCAGCTTCCCTGGTTCTCCAGCTTGCAGACAGCCTACTATGAAACTTCTCAGCCTTCCTAAGTGCATAAGCTAATTCCCCTAATAAAAAAGCCCTGCCACCCTCCCACTCATCCACCCTTCCTCCCTCCCTCCCTTCCTTCCTTCCTTCCTGTTCTATCATTCTGGAGAACTCATACTAATGTACCACTTTAATCATACTGACGCTTCCCCCACTTTCCAAGTGAAAATACTTTTGTCTTTATTGGTTCAGATACTTTGCAATTTTTCTATTAGGATTTCAATATTTTTCTTATAATTCGTATTAACTCTCTAACAACCTTCCTTATGCTAAAAACTACACCACATTAATGTAGCCTACAAATATAAGACCCTTTTTGATAGCCACATCAAACTCTTGGCTTAAGTTCAATATCAATGAAAATTTCTAAGTCCCTTTCCCAGTTGCCTCTGAAAAGTCACATATTCCTGTCCTGTAACTGATTTTTCCAGTGCTAAATGCAAAATACAGAGCAGAATAATATCTCCTGGTTCAAACTGATCAGCAAGAATTCCTCATCAGCATCACAATGCGTTTTCATTAATTATAGTATTAATTTCGATCTCAATTCTAGAAAGGGAAAGCAGAGAAAGGTACCTGACTGATTGCTGCAAATTTGGGGTCTGGGTGTGGAAATGCTGTGGAGTTGAGTGACCGTGGATCCGATGTAGATTACACCTAGGTCTTTGTTTAATAGGCTTATTCATGGTGTGGGCTGGTTGCATGAAATGTGCTGAGTCTTCAAAACCACTTGACCTGGGTACACTGGAATTCCAATTCCTTAAAGAGAGTATTTCCACACAATATTACTGGTTTCCAAATTTAGCAGTCAATTTAGTGACTATATTTTGGCCTATGAAAATAACAATTTCTTCCTTCTCCCATTCCCATTTGTTTACATCTTCCCAGAGAAATAAGCTACCAGAAGAATAGATATATGCAACTTAGATTATATAAAAAGAGATCTCCCTGACACACAAATCTCACATATAAAACACAAGAATTACGGGCGTTGTGGCTCACGCCTGCAATCCTAACACGTTGGGAGACCTAGGCAAGCGGATCACAAGGTCAGGAGTTCCAGATCAGCCAGGCCAACATGGTGAAACCCTGTCTCTACTAAAAAAAAATAAAAATTAGCTGTGCATGGCACGCCTGTAATCCCAGCTCTTTGGGAGGCTGAGGCAGAACTGTTTGAACTCAAGAGGCGGAGGTTGCAGTGAGCCAGGATTGTGCCATTGCACTCCAGCGTGGGCAACGGAGCAAAACTCCGTCATAAATAAATGAATAAACAAACAAATAGACTTACTTTCTGATAGGACCATTCTGAAGGTCTTCAATGTAGTTTTTTCTTTCTAAGCAGTGTCCCCGGCACCTATTGAATACTGAGGAGTGGATAAAATATTAGAAACTGTACAAAAAGCAAATCTTTACCAGAAAAAGTAAATTAGGCTGAAATGCACTATTCAGGCTGTGATACCTCACTACTTCCACAGATGTCTATAGACTTTTTGGCAAGACTATCTTATATCGGAACAAATAAATTACAAACTTCTTTGTTTCCAAAATTTGAGAAATTCTTCTACATTTCCACCTTTAACTCTTATAAAAAGGGAAAAATAGTGACAACCCTCATACTTACATTCAATTGCATCATCTGGCCTCATGCCTTCTACATCAATCAAATATCTAACAAAACAACATAATTTGGGTCATTTATATATACGAAAAGAAAAAAATCAAGATTTTTCAAAAAAGGTCCTATTTTAACTTATAGATATAAAAATCCTAAGAAAATATCAGCACATCAAATCCAGCAATTATTAAAGGATGACAAACCATGACCACAGAAAGACGTTTTTCAAGAATGCAAGGGTGACTCAACTTCAGAAAGATCTATTTACATATTTATTTACATTACTATAATTTAACTAATAGAAAATACAGAATCATTTTTTATCAAAAAGCTTTATATACTAAAAATAGAGACTTCCTTAATATGACAGAGTATCAGAAACCAATAACAAAAGAAAAATTAGGAAAAATATCAACATTATATCTAAAAACTACTATATAACCAACAGAATGGGTCAGAAACTTGGGGAGTCACCATCACCGTTGGCCATTTCTTCCATACTCTCTTCAATCCACCACCAATTCCTGACAACAATATTACCTAAATATCTCTAGAATATGTCTGTCTCTTTCCACCAAAATGACCACCATGCCCTGGTCTACTCCACCATTATGTGTTAATTCCTGCAAACACATCCTAACGTGTCTCCTTGCTTCTACCTCTTTCCCTCTGCAGTGTATTTTCTACTCAGCAGCAAAATGATAGGTTGAAAATGTAAATTTGATGATTACGTTTCCCACACTCATCCCCAACAAAAAAAAAATTCAATGGTTTTCTAATGTTCTTAAGATAGTGACTAAAACCTTACACATAGCTCTGCATGGTTTTAGCTCCTACCCATATTTCCAGCTCCATTTTAATGCCATACTTCCCCCATGGCCCATTCTCCTGGCCAGTTCCTCCAACACAGTGTACGTTTTCCTGTTACATGGACTTTTCCAATCCTTAATGTTCACAGTTCTCTCCACAAAGGCCCTATCTGGTTAACACCTACTCATACTTCAGATAGTTGCTCGGACCTCCTCACAGAAACCTCTAGTCCTCTCGTTGAAGTCAAATCCTCCCTGTTCTATGCTCTCATTGTACCACATCCCTCTCCTCCTCAGCACTTGTCAGAGTTGTAATTCTACAGGCATTTGTGTGATTCCTTAATATCTACTCCCTCCCTAGACTGTTAGGAGGCACGGGGCAGCTGAAGTCTCTTTGCTAGCACCCAGCACAGGGCCTACACATAACACATGCTCAGGAGATACTTTCTGAATGAACAAACATAAATCAGCACAGTGTGGCAACATCCATGAAAAGCATAAAGACACATATGATTTGATTCAGAAATTCTATTTTGAGTGAAATTACCTCTAGGGCTACGGCATATGTATTAAAAAATGTTTATATAGAAATGTTCACTACTTCAATGTTTTATAATATCAAAATTTGTGACTTGTGTGTTCATTGGTATGCAAAGGAATGCAGCCCTTAAAAAGAATTAGTCCAAGTACTTTCAAAGAAAGATGTCTATCACATATTAAATTAAAAAACAGAATGTCTGTTATACCATTAAATCACATGCATGTTTGTATCTGCATTTTTAGAGTCTGAAAAGATGTGTACTAAATCATTAATGGTGGTAATCGCTGGGTGGGGATCAAGACTGCCTTCTACTTGATGTATCTGTGTACTGGTTGCATTTTTTTTTTACAAGTTTACGTTGTAAACAGACAATAACAACTTTAAAATGGTCTACCTCTGGGGTCAGCAACTTACCTGCAAATGAGGTAGCCAGTCCTGTTTAACCCATGGGTACAGTGGACACCAATAAGTTTGTCTATAAAAAGAAAATACAGGGTTAAGTAACTGAAGCAGACACAGAAGTGTGTAACGTTACACTGCCCTGAAAATGAATAACTCTGAAGAAGAATCTTTTTTTTAGGAACATACTATAAAGAATCCTCTAACAGAATGCCAAAATTCACTGCTTCTGGGAAAGTTTGCATAGTCCCAATTAGACTCAATGATGTAAACTACCGGCCTGGTAAGACACTAACAGCCAAAAGTGCAATGAGACAAACCATCTATCTTAAAATAAAGAATACGCATCAGTGATCGATTTAATTACACAAAAAGGGAGTGAAAGCAACAATAGGCTATGAGAAGAATGAAATTTGTTTCTGAATAAAACAAATGAAATGCCTTCACTCTTGATACTGAATAGTAAGGACAGTTTCCATAGTACTGGAGTTCCCAAAGAGCCTTCCATTCCTTCTCTCCTTGGTGCTCCACACATGCCACAGGTCTACATGCCGTGTGAAGTACTCAGGTAAATAGCACTATTATTCACACTTTACTATAAAAAGGCAAGGCAAATGGTACAAGACTAGAATAAAGCCTAAGAGTTTTCCCATTACACCACAGTATTTCTTAGTCCATCCTTTAAAACAATTATATAAGGAATTAAATAAAAAACATGTAGTTTATCCTTGCAAAATCTGTGTCTGACTATGTAGCATCAGGTAAAGAAGGCACTCATCGGCCAAGTGCGGTGGCTCATGCTTTTCAAGCCTGGTCAACATGGTGAAACCCTGTCTCTACTGAAAGTACAAAAAGTTAGCTGGGTGCTGTGGCAGGCAGCTGTAATCCCAGCTACTCAGGAGGCTGAGGCAGGAGACTCGCTTGAATCTGAGAGGCAGAGGTTGCAGTGAGCTGAGATCATGCCACACTCCAGCCTGGGTGACAGAGGGAGACTCTGCCTCAAAAAAAAAAAAAAAAAAAAAAAAAAAAAAACAGTAAAGAAAAAAGGCGGCACTCATTATTGCCTACCTGGATTACTACAACAAATTAATCTCCCTACTTCTATCTCAATTGATCCTCCATATAGCAGATGTTGTCTTTCTAAAACATAAGCCTGGGTTGCTTTTGCTTAAAAATCTTAATTTAGCATAGCATGAAGCCCAAACTTAGCATGGCATTTAGGATCCTTTATCAACTGATACCAATCTGTCTTTCCAGCTGATCCACATCCACAATGATCCACCTCCCTTCTGCCCACCACCAACCTCTCGGATCCCATTTCTCCCGCTCTGACCCTCATTACCACCACTCTAGCCACACTGGCCTCTTTACCACTCCTCAAACATGCCTAGCACAGTCATGCCTCAGGGACTTGGCACTGCTGTTCCCTCTGCCTTGGAACACTCCTCTCCAGACACCCAATGACTTGGTTCATTATTTCCTTTAAGGTTCTGCTCAAATGATATCTTCATAAAGAGGCCTTCCTGATCACTCACCTCTTCCCTCACCCCTTTATCCTGTTTTCTTATTCTCTAAAGCACTTATCACCACATATATTCCATATATCTATTTGCTTATTTCTCTCCCCCACTAAAATGTAAAGTATATGAGGGCAAGGACTTTGTTCTATTCCCACTTTTTAGAAAAGTGTCTTCAACTTAGGTTATATAATTATTTG